>JABFFC010000209.1:0-47738 GCA_013623535.1 Fusarium penzigii | reverse complement strand
GGATGGGGAGGGAGGAGGGGAGGGGGACGGGGACGGTTGAGGCCAAGAAGCCGTTGGATTGGTGATGATGGGATGAAATGAGTTTGGACAGACATCTGTCGTCTTACAAGGAGCTTGACTACCTATCAATGACATTAAAATAAGTGGTTTGGATGAGATATGATATACAAAGATATTACAACGGATGGACGAAGTATAAGATGAGAAAGAGAATATTCTCAGAGATGAGTCTCTTTCATGAGAGTATGCTCTACACATTGATATCACACTAATTCTCCATCTCGTCATTAATCCATGCTCGCTCAACTCAAAAGTGTATATGAGAATCTCATCCAAGATCTCAGTGTCCGCCGAAACCATGTACCGACACAGCCAATAGCAGACAGCACTAGTTCATGGTCATGGACCGCCTTGTATCAGGTGCTTGGCCACATCAAAGCCACTATGAACTTGACATCCCGATACTGTCGTTGGCTGCATGTTTGTCTTCGCTAGGCCCTCTAGGTATGCCGTTCCTCCGTGCATCGTGGGCAATGGTGAGTTGAGAATACTCAAAACATTGATGTCTGGTGAGTACTGCAGCTGTCCTCGCTACACCCGCTGGGGGTTAATGCCCTGGATTTATAAGGGACATGTTGATGCGATGGCACCGTTTTGATATTGAGAATCCTCGTTCTCTCAATAATTGTCTGGTGCATCGTGCGCTCAGTGTTCTCGATCTCGGCATGTCGATCTGCAGGCCATTATCCGTAGGCTGTTGACGGCAGGCAAGGTATTGGGCGTTGTCGCTATGGCAAAGCTGAGAATGCCCTAGGCAAAGTGGGAGGTTGCCACAACCCCAGAACCGCGATGGTGATCAGTCCAGTCATGATTGTTTTTCTCGATACGCGCATCAAGTCTTGTTCCCCCTCTTGACGAAATCCCTCAACTTGACAGCCACGTCCTCTATGCGCTCGTTCTCTCCATACAACTCCTTCGTCAACTCCCAATCACGCCCCTCTGGACCAAAGACCACAAACTTCTGAACTTTGCCGTCATCATCCATGATGATTCTGCCGTTGCGGTCGTCGGCCCAGGATAACCGGATATGCTTGGCTTCGATATCGGCGATTCCTATATCCACGATATCGTTGGACGTGACGTTTTCAGGAGTCAATTCATGAAGGCGCAGGTTACGTCGCAAGTCGGCGGATACGCCTAATCGGTTGTGATAGCGGACAATCTCCCTCCTCAGGTTCCTCACAAAGCGGTCCAGGTTTTGCTGAGGTGGGTTTGAGCTCTCGGGACGTGGAGGTGGTAGATATCTTGCTGCTAGGCCGGCCAGGGGAATAGCAGGCGGCACAGTATGTCGGTGAATACGAAGGTATTTTGAGTTAAAGTAGGGTCGATTGAGCATCACGTAATATGGCCGCAGGAACTGCCCCTTCGACATAACCTCCAATCGCAGACCCAGAACATTCCCGCCATCCACAGCATTCGGGTCAGGATCACGGACTTTGAATGAAGTGACGGAACTGCAGATTCGATAGAGACATTGTTGCGCATACGCCTTTTGCTTGTCCGCCTCAGCCAAGACCTCTACACGAGACTGGTCATTCCGACGAATTGATCCGAACGTATTCTTTGCTTTGGAGAGGGTATCGGCGACGGTCGAGGAGGACAAGATGGTTGATGTTTCGATCTTGAGGGACTTGCGCAGCAATGCGACTGGATGAACAGCGTTAGTGATTTCAGAGATGTATGCTCGTGACTTGATGTACCTTGTTCTTTCAGAGAAGCAATCTCCTCATCCAGTGCTCCGTTCACAGAAACATCGCTGACTGATGACATGATTCCTCTCCTCGTGGTTTATCGCAAAGACCTTGATGATGATTCTTGATTGTTGGTGTTGCGACGATGTTGTTGTTGTTTACAAAACAAAGATCCCCGACCAATCAGAGGCGTAGATTGAGATGTGTAGACTGGAGAGTGGACATCGACGCCAATGACTAAGCGAATTTGATCTCACTCCCATTTTCCTAATGCACGCCTCTAGCATGATCCCTGCACTAGATACCCAGCAAAAGGTGGCCTACCTGCTGTAACTGGTTGGTGGTGGTAGCTTATAGAGGTAGTACAGTGACGATGTTTCATCAACGATTACACACTGCAGATGAGATGGCGGCCGTTTTGCTACATCGGCCAGCTACAAACGCACGTCTCGTTACCAAAAACCTGCTTGTAGGGTCATCTATCTTCTATCTTAACAATTGTCATCCAAGATTCCCATCTCAAGTTACTTGAGCATTGTCAACATGCACTTTCTAGTAGCCATATCTCGCCCCCGTCTGGCGATTTGACCCAAGCAGCGCTTTTATCTATTCCAAAGACATCTTACTCCATTTCGAGATCAACATTCCCATTTCAAGGCCTGCCTTCCTATCATCCCTCCCCGAACTGCCCAGCATCTCCCTGGCTTCACGTGTCTCTGGCAGCGCAATACTGATAGGAAGATCCACGATCGTACCTCTTACAGCGCCAAGGCCATCGAAATATTGTACGGCATCAGCGGGCACTGACATCTGCATCGCCCAAGCCAATGCCCTGATACCTTGCAGCACATAGCGAGTCATGGGGACATCGCGCGCGATCAAGCTCAGAATCAAGGCGGCCCTAGTAAATATGCCACGAGCTCGCTCATCCTTTAAATGTGGCACCACCGTTATGATCGCATTGTATACTCCACAGATGACAAAGCTTGAGTACTGACGCATCCCAAAACGTCGAATATACTTCTCGACAACTGCTACATCATTTGCCGCGCAGCGAATGAGAAGATCTCGAGCCTGTGTTTCCCCTACTACAACGGCGTCAGGTGGCAGCGGGCGGATGATGCTGGTCAACACCACGATCAGGAAGGATCTAAATAATGTGAAAAAGGCTTCTTCAGCAGGTATGTTGTTTGCCGACAGACCTTAGGTGGCTCGTCTGGGGAGTCAGGTTCTCGTCGTTCCGCATATGGTCAGGCAGATCCATCCACCAACTCAGCACTTGTGCATGGATTCGCCGTCTCTCTGCTAAGTCTGCATCATCACCGTACGTGGTGTGCTGCGCGTTCCAGGTCATGGTCGCGTAGAGGAACTCAGCCAGGTCGCACGCGGCCCGGAGGAGCCCTGATACAAAAGGCGGCGATGAGTCGCCGCTTTTGTGTATGTTCCCAAGCACGTCAAGGTTAGCTGGCGGCTGGGACGACGGTTTCTGGCCGTTGTCCGCATCGAAGTGGCGCTCGACTTTTGGCGGTTGCAGCAACGAGGGTTCAAGGTATACGTATGCAGTGATGCTTGAAGTACACCTCAGTAAGACTCTCTCCTCCATCTTCAACAATGAGGTCTCACCTTTCGAAGCAGAAGATACCCCACAGGGTTCTTGAAATGACCCTTTTGTGAATTTCTTTTTCGGGGTCATCCTTGATCGCCGCAAAAGTGTTTTCCAGTTTCATTCTCTGGAGCATTTCGTATGCAGCATAGCGATACATCTGTTTGGTTTAACTACTTAGCTTGCATCGGACAACCGAATTGTTGAACTTTGCGCTGTCAGAACTCCCCATAAACCACATTGACTTACCAGACCTGCCCGATCAGTCCCCTGGTGCGCAGAGACGTGGAACAAAAGGGCCAGGCCCTGCACGGAGGGCAACGAACTACGGCCAGCTTCGAGGTCCAGCTGCCTCTTGGATTCTTTGACGAATTCTAGACCCAGATCTTGGCCAGTCGCGTCATTGAAGGACTTGACACTCGGGGATGTGTACTAAGCCAATAAGTACAATGTACTGTGTACAATACACTCAACATACTCACGTATCGAACGGCACATATAGCATTGACGAGAAATGGTGAGCAATACCTGGCAGTCGTGGGATTGTTGGACCTCATATCGTCAAGGAAGGCCTCGAGGTCAACAAAGGGGAGATAAAAGGCGTGATCCCACATAAAAAAGGAGGATATTAGCTCCGATACCAGTCCATCACCAGCGACAACAGTCCAGGGCCGGGCATTGACCTTGATGGGACTCGCAACGAGTGCCCTCATGTTAATTATGTCCACCTTGGGATTCCGTTCCATAGGAACATACTCGAGGCCGGGAGATGGCGTCGAAGTCAAGATGGCCGCTTTCGCAAAGGCCAAGACTGACACGGGGTCGTCTGAGGACCGGATTCGACCGAGAGCCTGGGCAGCTTCGGCATCGGGAAGCTTCTGGACAATGTTGAAGAGCTCCCGCCATTGCTGATTTTCGATCTGGAGAGCTTCGAAGCTTCTTCTCAGAGGCGTGACGCGGAAGGGGTCTCCGCCAACGACGGCATAACTACACGATATATTGCGCTTCCCACAAGGCCCACATATAGGGCGTCGGCCATCACATCTCTCTTTTCGTTTTCGACAAGAAGTGCATGCAATGTCGATATTTTTCCTTCTAGACGATTCGGATGAGGCTGGAAGTGGCTGTCGTCGAGAGTGTTGTTTCTGCACCGATTGACTGATCGGCTGAGTGGCAGGGGAAGGGTAAGGAGGAAGTGGAAGAGGGGGTGTAGATTGAGGAGAGTCTTCTGGATTCATGAGGGATAGACCAATCTAGGTTGCGATCTTATAATCGTTGTATCCTTTCATGAATGAGGAGAAAGACTCAAGACATTATGATCTAAGTAATAAAAGGAAAGAAGAGGGAGAACATATTTCTAGAGGCTTTTTTTGTCGGGGGTCAAAGGGAAGTTATGGTAAATCTGCAAGGTGGGTTGAGTAAATCCTCTGGATTCCAATGGAAACAAGCAGACGGTAAGGTGAAGACAGTCACCGTAACTAGTACGTGGTAGGTAGGATACAAGATAGGGTCTCGGTAGAACCCGAGCCAGGGCCGTTTCAATATACTGGTGAATATTGCATCGATGACTGCAGAAGTCGTGAATGTCGAGTGTCGTCAGACCAAGTGGTGGGTGGATGGATGGCCCCCGAAGGAGGGGAGTGGAGGGGGTGTGGATGTGAAGCTGTATGCCAGAGATGGCACACAAATGGAAATTAGAAACTCGGTGGAAAGAAATGGGAGAAGGAAAGAAAACGATCTGATTGCTACTTCCTGACAGTGTTGTACTGTATGGACTGTATGGACTGTATGGACAGTACAGACAGGTACTTACTTTAGTACCTACCTGGTCACAGCAAGCAAGCAAAAAAAAAAGAAAAAAAAAAAAAAAAAAAAAAAAAGGAAAGATCAATGGATCAATAAACTGGGGTCCAGTCTTGGTGGCCCCTGGGTTTATTCAAAGTGTGGCTGATACTGTAGTGATTGAGGCTCAACAGTTCAAAACGGGTTTTGCGACAGGCAAGGCTAAGATGAAAGAAGGGTTCGAAGGTGACCCTGATTTTAGTGATTGGCCCGATCATGACCTGTCGCGCTAACTTCTTCGATCGAGAAAGAAGAGGTCTTGGCAAGGTTTGGTCGACGTTGGACATTATTTTGAGAAGTAAGCTCTAGTCGTATGAGCAGGACTGAGAAGGAGGGGTTTCTTTTGTAAGTGTGTAGGAGATCTTTCTTTTAAGTGAGGCAATTCAGAAATTTGGAGGACTTTCTGATCAAGAAAACCCACAATTCGGAATTTTTGCAAGTCGATCATGACAGGATCAACAAGCTGTTGTGGAGGGGAATATGACGGATAGTGTATTGTTTTGAGCCACTCTTTGCCTCTATGGAGATGCAAAGATGAAAATCCATTTGGAATAGTTCGATTACGTCTTCGGTGCATAGAGGATTCGTGAGGTTGGAGAGAAAAAAAAAAATTAAAGAAAGAAAGAAAGAAAGAAAGAAAGAAAGAAAGGAGGAAAGCAAATAACGGATCATATTCTGTAAACAGGTGTAGTTGGCGAAAACATTCAGATTCCTACCTGAAGATGAAGCAATGTCGGTACCTGGTAGGTAGGCACTGACATTGACAATGTACAGTACAATAATGTAATTTCTGAGAACGAACCCTAGAAAGACCGGGTGACCGGGAAAGAAACAAGGGGAAAATCCAAAACCTTGTCAGGGAAGGACCCTGGATGGATGCCACCCACTGTCCTTGTTTTCTAAGCACACCTGCCAGAGTTGGTATCCAGCTGGCACAAAAAGCAAAGGAGGACTTACCTAAAATGTAATTTGGACTTTGGCTCTGATCTACCATTCTCTGCAGAAAAGGAAAGAGGAGGAAATCTACGTTGTACGAGAAGCAGGAACGACAAGGATTTGATAGATGTGCTTCCTACGTAGCGATGACATTGTGTTTTGTTGATGACGCCTGTCGAGTTCATCCTAGGCCACCTCAGCGTTCTTGCGATTACAATCATTGAAAGCCAGCAATGGCAGGTTGTCAGGCGATTATTACCGTGCGAAATCAACCTGGGCAACCAGGATTAGACCTGACGAATTCCGCTCTAAGTTGTCTCAACATTCATTCGCGGGTACCCAGGACATCATGGTCACACAAATTCCGCGTTTTTGACCAATGCTTTCTCGCTTTCGACTTGGCATCTACATATTGGGTCCCGTGTTCGGAGCCCTGGGTCCCCCCCCTTTACATGTAAACAACACGCATGAAACGCATCTCATATCCGCTTTCGTTTGGATGTGGAGTGGGAGGGGATGCAACAAAGAATCTCTTCATGTCACCGTGGACATATTGAGTTCATGATACTGGCTGCTGATTCAACACAACCGTACTATGGGTAAGAAACAACTCCTATTATCTTGATATTGAGGCTAATGTTGATGGATAAATCCTTCGCCAATCTTGTTAGTTTTCCCGATCATCTCGGACGACGCCAGGATATGTGCATCGGAGGGTTCAGCTAGCCTCTTACCGCTTTAATTTCGCATCAAGAGGAAAAGATCGGCAAGTAACTTGCGAAGTATGATGTAGTTGGTAGCCAGACCTGTCAAGCAGATGGCTCATGGCCAACCTGGAAACTTGTTCGTAGAGAAACACGACACCGCAAACCGTTCACATATGAAGTACAAGCGTCGTCGGCAACCGTGAACCGAACCCATCTTGATTTGATCAATCACACAATCCCCAAGTGGGCCTAATAATCGGAATGATACACCTCTTTCTTAGGGATGTTAGGTAAGGAATAGCAGACTGGCAGCTATCAAATTGGTGTAATCAAGCGTTTTGGTGTCTCAATGATTTTTAGACCTACTTGCCCCCCAAAAGAAAGTCAGAGTCAAGCCACGACGCTCAATTTACCAAACAGATCTTGTACCTAGAACCTGGCCTTGATCAACTCTACGGATGCCCAAAAGCTATGAATGCCAATGAAGGAGACAGACAGACAGACAGACAGACACACTCACGTAGGTGCTAAAGTTGCTGGGATCTCAACAATGTAACTTCGATAAAGATTTCCTTCCACCCCCCTTAACTGGATATTTTCATGTCTGAATACCAACGAAGCAGCTCCTTTTTCATGACAAAGACGAGCAGATTTATTAATAGCTTCTATTACGAGATTATAGAATACTAGCCCATATCAACCATGAAATACCTTCTTGTAGCTGCAAGCCTAAGACGAATCTCGATCAAGGACAATCTGTTATCTCGCTAGCAAGGACTTTGTGGCATATCCAGGTTACCTACTGGAGTTTGCGATGCCGAGTTTGAATGCTGGCAGCATGTTCTTTTAGTAAGATTCATATTCATGACCGGCAGTTACTTCGAGATTTCTAGAATAGGCTTGTAACTGTGGGAATTTATTACCACATGGGAGTGGACTCAACGAAAACGTCGAGGTATTTTGAGACAAGCAATGGCAAAGAGTCTAAGGAGCTCTTCAGCAGCCGCTTCGGGCGTGAGGCATGTAACTGCAAGGGCAACGAGACTCGAGCTAACCAAAGTTTTTGGTAACCCGTCCACCTTTACTTTTGACGCCCCTCTTCAGTACTTGCTCATGAGCTGGTCTCCAGGCCTTGCAAAGTTGGTCGTGACAACTCACCATGGACATCCCTTTCTGTCCCGTCATCAACACTCTGAATAGTAGTTATTCCTGTCTCAAAATCTCACCCAACATGCAGGGCAGCTCGAGTCGGCCTCGATGGCAAGCTGTGCAGAGTCATTCTCCGGAAATTGTCCTAGATGGTCTTTTACAACAGATGTTTCCAAATGAGGACTACTGGAAAATGACCTGCACATATAGGAATCATTGAAAATGATCTTCCTGCTGCTGATGATTTGGCTTTTGGTTCATGTTTAGGAGACTAGAAATGTGTACCAGATCAAATTCTTATTAGCTACGTGCAACATTCTCGCCCATGGTATGCAGGACAGCCTCAGATTTGACGGGACAATTGTGAGTCGATGATATGTCAACATATAGGGCTATGCGGACACACATTTGCTCTGTATCTGTTGATCACCGATGACGCCCGGTAGCAGAGTGCCTTGGTTAGGATGGACGGTTGATAGCGCCTTGTTGTACCCCAAACTCTTGCCTTGTTCTCGGGATAGTTAGCTTGTTAGCCTGGCCAGCACGTAGAGCCCGCTTACAAGTATCCAGGAAAGCTAGGCCTGTCCTTTGCACAAGAAGTTATCTCCGGTTTCATGTAACCGATGGCTGTCCAACCCACCAATTTTTGAATTGAGACAAGACATTGGTGCTGTGAGCGCATTGTCAAGGTCATGACCGTAAGGTTAGCTCTCAACCAAGACAGCCTGGCAGTAACCGCCTGGCGCAAGCTGCGTATAACGCCGCCGGAGTACTCGGGGCACCACTGCAGGCAGATTGTATTGGCAGACAGCTGGGTGCGAATGACGATTGAACAACAAATGCCACGTCTGACAATAGTGAAGCAAGGTGGGATGTTTTCAAGGTACTTCAGGAGATCGAGTCGAGCTGATAACTGGTAGGATATCTACTAATCTGATGGTAATGAATGTGGTCTTGTATACTAAATCATTTACTCCGGGATCATTTCCTTTCCATTGTGGTCCCTGTGATCTTGAAATTGATTACCGTGATCTCTGTTGGCATGGCGGTAAGGAACAAAATATCCTTTAGTTCACGTGACCTCCTGTTGGTCTCCCCATGGCCACATGGGAATTGGAAACTTTTATATATTCATAGTTCGCATGTCTCTCACCAAACACATCACATCATGCAGCATGTCTATCCAGATACTCTCAGACTTGCACTTGGAACAGCCTAAGGCATATGACATTTACGAGATCATTCCCAGTGCACCATACCTCGCACTTCTCGGTGATATTGGCCTTGCCGTGAAACATCAGACAGATCTGCTCGATTTCCTCACCAGACAACTGAAACAATTCAAGGCTGTACTTTTTGTTCCGGGAAATCACGAAGCGTATCATTCCAGCTGGGATGACACCATCCACATCCTTGATGAATTTCAGCAGAAAACCCGCAATGATCCGACCATAGGCGAATTTGTCCTGCTCGATCGTGGGAGTTACCGTCCGCCGGACACAAATATTGTCATCTTGGGCTGTAGTCTATTCTCCTATATTTTGCCAGACCGGCATATTGATGTGGGCCAGTCTCTCAACGACTTCTACCACACCACTGACTGGACCACCGACAATCACAATGAATCGCACGCGCGAGACGTAGCCTGGCTCAACGCCCAAGTCACTGAACTCGAACAATCTGACGTCAAAATCATCATCTTCACCCACTGGAGTCCTTCAGTAGACTCCAGAGCTGTCGACCAGAGGCACCAAGGGAAGCCCATCAGCTGCGCTTTTGCCACTGACCTGACACAACAACCCTGCATGAAGAGTTCAAAGGTGAAGATCTGGGCTTTTGGCCATACTCACTACAACTGTGACTTTGAACTCGATCGTGGCAGCAAGACTGGCCCTTTACGAATTCTGACAAACCAAAGAGGGTACTACTTTGCGCAATCCGAGGGGTTTGACGAGGAAATGGTCGTTGCTCTGTGACGGAGTGTGAGCCATGACTCATAAATATAGGAGAGAGCGAGGAAACAATATATAATGCTGTCATTCAACACAGTCCAATCTTGGGCAAGGCGTTATATATATATATATATATTGGTTGCTACGAAGAGCATACTAACGCCATACTCAAGAGTTTGAAAGTTGAGGGATAGTGTGGGTGAATGGAACTCTGAACATGTTCGGAGCGGCTCGGGGAGGCATCCCTTCAGTTCAAACCGATAATAGTTTCTTCTTGGGAGATCTCACAGGATTCCAGTCAGTTGTTGATGTGCCAAACATGTAAGAACCCCGGGACAATGAGTACTACCTGGCCGTGGGGAAGTGCTTTTTGTGATCAAGAAGCGACCTTAGAATTAGATCATGCAGGTAACGTGCAGGAACCATTTTAATTAATCTGTAAAGTTTGTTACAACCCTGAGCAGTGATTTGCCTCTGTGGGCCTTGTTCCCATGTTAAAAACGGGAGTATAATATATTAAACCTTTCTATATCCTTTCTAGATACCACTGTAACATCGCGCTTTTTTAGTTCAACAACCCCTTTGTCAATCTACTCATTGTGCATCAATTATATGCATGTCATTCGCTAAGCTTTAAACCCTCCAAGATGTTCTATCTTTGCATAATCTGCTAGTCAAAATCAAAACCCCACCGGTAAAGATGGTCACACCAGCCCATATCCAAGCAGCGTTGTAGCCATGCTCTCTCCGCAGAGCACCGGCTGCAGGTGGACCGAACAGGAGGGCAAACGACATGACTGAGAATGCCATACCGAATCTCGTTCCAATTCTTTTTGGATCACTCGTCAATCTGACAAAGATTGTGGGCTGCAGCGCAAAGAAAGTTCCCGTGAAGAAGCCCTGAGCTAGAACCGTGACGAGTAGGCGGGGAAGACTCGTGGCTGAGATGAGACATAGGCTGGTGACGGCGAGGGTTATCGCAGCGCCAATGATGGTGTTCATGGGGCCGAGACTCTGAGCGAGGAAAGCGGGAAGAATGCGGCCAAAGATGGAGCTGCTGTTGAGGATGGCGAGCATGTACAGAGCCAGATCTTGTGACACAATCTCATGGTCAAGTGCGTAGGTCTGAATGTAAACGAATGGTGTATACATTCCCAGAAACACCGAGAAGCATCCAAATACAAACAGTACATACGCCCAGTCGGTAAAGGCTGTAGTATCAAGTAAAGGCCGTCTCTGGCGAGGTCCATTTGAGGAGTTGGGTCCTGGACGAAGTACAAGGTTTGCAAATACTAGCAGGACGAGCAGCAGCAAAGCCATTGACCTGACGGCCCATGGTAGTGTTGTCCGAGCATTGATCTCTCGAATCATGATGGGCAAAAGCACACTTTTGAAATGTCAATAATCAAACATTCATGGGAGGATGGTGTCACTTACCCGCCTAAGCCGCTGCCACAAGCTGCTACTCCATTCGCAAGGGGCAGTTTAGTGGTGAACCACAGTGAAGTGATTGCCACACTCAGAATAGACAGACAACCAGCCCCGATGCCAATCATTAGGCCTTGTGTCAAGAGATACTGCCAATATTTCCTACTCAAGCTTTGCAGTACTGTACCGACAACGATGAATCCGGAGCCGACGGAGAGTAGATGTCTGAAGTAGCCGGAATCATAGACTGGGCCCATTATGAAGCCTGAGAATACCATGAGAAAGGTCTGGAGAGACCCTATGACGGAGATTTGAAATGGCGTATAAGTTGATAGATGGTCATCCTCGTAGATTGTCTGGAAGCTACCAAATGTTGCTATCAAACCTGTTCACGATGCATTGTTTTAGTCTCATAATTATCGAAAACCATGTTGGATTTGAAGACCAAAACGTACCCCATGTACAAAAGTAGAGACAAAATGAACCCCCGACTTGAAGCCATGCTACAAGCCCGCCATTTGGAATAGGTTTCGGTGACTGGTTGCTTAGTCCTGTAGATGGACTATTCTTGACCGACGGACTATCATCTGATGCCTCCTTTGTTGAGGCCATGACCATATCGTCCGAGGTTTCTGTTGTTGAAGCCATGGTCAGGGGGAATAGTAATAGTGTAGGTAGGAAGAATGCAATAGTGTCAATTCATGTGAGATGTCAATCATGTCATGAGGATCATTTTCAGGGCGTGAAAATGCGTCATGCAATGTTACCTTACTAGGGACGAAGAAGAAGGAAAAAGAAACTAGACATTACCCAATTCATCCCTTCTTTTTTTTTTCTTCTTCTTTCATTTCTTTTTCCTGGTCTCACCATGAGCCTCGGCATTTCCAGCAGAACAAGGGTTTGGTACACATATTCATTATCCCACCTTTACCGCGCGGGTGTCATTTGTCATCAAACCAACATACTGTAGGCGTAAAACCACTACGTCCACATGAGGATGGTAAAAGATTGACCCGCCCTGAGACCCTGAAGTGGACCGGGTACGGTTAGAAAAACTTGATATCAGGAGATAGAGGCGTAGTGAGTCCGTCCGGTCGTCTCACCCCCTTTAGGAAAAAAGATGGGACATAGGACGTGGGCATGGACATGGGACATGGGATATGGGACATGGGATAGAACCCCAGACGGGATAAGATACGGAAACCCCATCAGTCTACAGAGTAGCCTGGCATGAATTGCCGAAACAGATCCACTAGACTATCTTGGCAGCTAGTGCGGTAACGATAATAGAAGGTGAGTAAAGGTTCAAGTTTTGTATGAGGAAGGTGATGAAGATGCTGTTGTACTGTATCGATATCGAGATCAAGAACAAGTATAATTGCGTCACTTCACACATGCCAATTCGAGACAAAATCGGAGTGGGCTAACCCGATGTTACTCTATCAAGGGTTTTCTGTAGGCCATCTCTGAACGAATATGCTCCAATTGGCTTCGGCTCGGCTACGCTTGGACGACTACATTAGTTGGTTGAGTCGCGAAACGAGGGGAGGGGGCATCGGATAGGGATGTAATGTAACCACACCATGTTTCCTAGTCTTTTCGACTTTGACTTTGACTTTGGCTTTGGCTGATAGTTGATTAATTTGTTTAGTGATCGATGCTTCCAACTTTGACGTTGATCGGATATATCGCCCGAATTGGCAACTCACAGAGGACAGAATGACGGGGTTGCATGGCTCTTACACTACGCTGCTACAGGGTGTTGAATTATTCACAAACATGATATGACAGGTTGTAGATATTGACACTTCTACTTCTGACTCCGAAATGTACTCATACAAGATGACGATAGAGGAAAAGAAAGAAAAATGCATTAAACAAATACAATTATCTTAACCTCAAGACGATCTAATAGAGTACTTGTCCAAGTACGCCTTCCACTCATCATCCTCAGCATCTTTGCTCACGTAGCCGATATACATATCCGGTCGGACAACCACAATACCCGGCGTATCCTCGCCGATCCAATCGGCCGTGAACGTCTTGCCACCCTTGTTTTCGGATTGCCCGTCATGCCCATTCGTCGCTCCCGCGGCTAGAATAGTATACACTAGACCGTGAACAGACTCGTCCTGGACATGCTTCCCCAGGGATAGCACGACAAAGTTTCCATACGAAACGTTAGCGTACAGTCGTGTGCTCTCGCCAGAACCGTTGGTCAGGACCACATCAGGGCATCGGTCCCCTGGTTTCCACATATCCAGCTGGGAACCCTGGACGAGTGGAGATGGGAATTCGCTGTAGCTGACTCCCATGCCTGGTACCCATCATTGTCAGTCAGTCAATCGGTCGATAGGCAAAAGCTGCGAAAGGGAGGGAGGATGTAGGACTCACCTGTGATGAAACCTGCATTGCGCTGAATTGTGGACACGTATTGTTTGGCCTCGTGAATCGTGTCCCTGACCAACTTGGCAGCGACACCAATGACCTGCTCCGCGGTGGATCTCCTCTCGATGTCGTAGCTGCGTAGAATGTCATTCTTGGCTTCTGCCGTCAGGTTGGACGGCTGCACAAGGGACCGCAGACGCCAAGCCAGGGCGAATGAATCGGCAACGCCCGTGTTCAGGCCCTGGCCGCCGTTGACAGAGTGGACATGGGCGGCGTCTCCAGCGAGGAGGATGCGACCGGTGCCCTGTTTGGAGATGAAGGATCCGGCAATTCTCTCTTTCACTGGGGCATTGTCAGTCGCCAAGTAAGGATTCTGATGGGGAATTACTCACCTGTAAACGTGCTGAACCACTCGGTCTTTTTGAACTCGACCCGGTGAGGTGCCAGGTGCTCTTTGATGGACTGCTCTGCCAATTGCTGTGTGATTTCGCCCTTGAGCAGCACGTAGAATCGCGACATGTCTCGCTCACGAGGGATCCATGCCACTCGAGACTGCCCATCCAGTTCAAAAGTGATGATCTCAGGACACACGGGGAAGTCCGTATCCAGGAAAACATCCAGCACCGCCCAGGTCATCTCAGGTTTCGTGCCACTGAAACTGATCCCCAGCGTGTTTCTGACAAAGGATCTGGCACCGTCGGCGCCGACAACGTATTTGCTGCGGATCTTGCGACCAGACTCGGTCGTTACTTCAACAAAATCGTCGTGCTCCTCGATGGAGGTGACGTGTTCGTTGTAGCTCACGGCATCATTGAGTCGATTGTACATGACTTGCTCGACGACGGGCTGGCCGATCATGAGGAAGTTTTTATGCAGAGCGTGTTCAATGCCAACCCACCAGTCATTCTGGCGAGACTTGAAGTCGCCATCCTTAAAGGTTGAGCTTGCTGTTGTGTGTCAGTGACCAGGGCTGCATAAGTCTGCCGTATGGTTGATTGGCTTACTATTGCACTTGAGGCCATCGGATAGAAGTTCGTCAAGAATACCGGCTACCTCAAAGTATTGCTGAGTACGGGCATTCAGGGCATCAGCTCGACCCAGTTCAAGTGTTGAGGGCTTCTCATCTATAACTTGTTAGACAATTTATCGACGCACAGGACAATAATTAACTAACCAAGAACCCTCACTGAAACACCAAGAGGCTGAAGAAGGAGGGCAATGAAGAGGCCAGTAGGACCACCTCCAACAAGTGTAACGTCGACTTCCTCCATTGCGAATATTGTAACTGTCACGAATAATTCTTAGACTGCAGGCTCTGCACAGTAAGTCAATGGCAATCTCTGGGACTGAACCTCATGATAATAAACATAAAAGAAAGACCAAGCTCGTCAACATAGATGCCCTCTCACATAGTACGTACTCCTCTCCTCGAGTCACTCCCTCTTAACCCCCCCTGACTATTACTATGTCAGGGAACAGGGATAGTTTCGCATCTAATCAATCACTTCATATCCACCAAGACCCCGAGCGTACGAATTTTTTCTTTTCTTTTCTTTTTTTACTATTATTTCCTCTTTCGTCTCCGAGGTTTTAAAACACCGGCAGTCCCGCAAACGTACGTTTTTCCTTGATCCCGAACTAGAGCCCATTTCATCGGATGACTCCGAAGATTCCTTTGCACATTAGTGTATGATCAAGCCAAAGATTTTCCGAGCGGTGGACGTGAACCGGGGGCTCAGCGTCCCGCCGTTATTCAACAGATCGGCCCAAGCTGTGACCCTCCGTGTGGGATACGCCGGGCGGGATGCCGATCCGAGTAGGAGGACCGGGCCAAGGTTAGCCCCCTATTTCTCTCTTCGAACCACCCCCCCGTTACACGAGCCGAATAGGAAATCGTACTGCTACATGGCCAAGTTTTATGCATATCTTCCAATGTGTCAAAAACTGGGACACATTGTTACCGTAGACAAGGATTTCACGGCCATTCCTTACGTACATCGTCTAAAGGAATGAAAGCCCTGTGCAGTCAAACAGAGGGAGGGAGGAGAGAAAAAACTCTTCAGGCGAAACGGACTTTGAACTTGTCGATCTTGCTTACACCACACACCTTCTACTCTTGGTAGTATCTCCCGTCGTCGTATCACGCTCTCGGACTTGTGACGGTTCATCCCTTCACACCCCCTCGTCTGTTGACTTTTTATCCTCGTCCTTCTCTCTTCGGCACTTGCCTTGATCATCGTCACCTGGAATGATTCTTAGCTTAGACCGATATTACCGATCAGAGGCCAAGACCAGAGGTTGACGTTGCCCTAGCCTCATCATGTTCGCCACTTTCATGCTTTCAACATGTTTTATCGTCCAATGGTCCACTAGTGACCCTAGAAAACAAATACGAACTCGATTGATGCTCGGCTCGACTATGGTCAAAGAGATTGTGATTGCTGCAGACCAGACCCTGGTGACAGGCTGAACCGATCCTTCATCGTTGCATGCACTGTAGTCTGCGCCGTTGAACTAAGTCTATATCCGGAAGATCAATTCTATGGCATTTATTACCCTCCTATTTCCCTGGTTATCGATATTTGATCTACTTTCGGCTCAGACATCTCCTTTGAACCAAGCTAGACTTGGCCTATATTCCTTCACGAACCCCTTCCTTTCTTACACGTCTCTTCCCATCACATCACTTCCATCATGGCCGTAGCTAGTGTCACCTCTTCAGTCACATATCCCGTCGATGCTACTGTCCGAGACGTAGCTGTCGGCAATGTTGAACCCCTGACGGCAGCCGTTGACAGACGTGCTCTTGAGACTTCATCCAAGATCCTCGACATCATCGGCAGGTATCGTCTCAAGAGAGGAGAGAACATCTACTCTGAGGCCGATCAGTCCGTCCTCAAATTTATTGCCCTCATCTACACACATGTCAAGGCTGGTCAGCCCGTACCCCTGTGCCTACCTGCCTTTCCCTTCAAGTCTCCAAACTCAACATCCAAAGTTTTGGGAAAGCTACCAGATAAGGGAGAGGAGATTGCGTTGAGTCACCTGAACGGGCTTTGCCAGGCTATTGGAGATGTGCATGCTCCTGGTGCCAAGTTGACGATTATCTCTGATGGACTTGTATACAACGGTGAGTCACTAGTCAATGCCCCTGTTGTCTCAGGAAAGATACTAATAATTAGCAGATCTTCTTGGTGTTCCAGACAAAGATGTCTGGGCATACGGCGAAGGTCTCCGCTCCCTGGCCGCCGAAAAAGGACTCACAAACATCGCCTTTGCTCGTCTTCGAGATCTGGTAGAAATCGATCTCCCTCAAGACCTGGAGGAAATGACCTACGTGGCCAACGCCTCCAACTTCCGTCGTGCTCTTCTCAACACCTTCAGCAAGCCCGGATGGAGCTGGGATGAGGTCCGTCAGCTTGAGGATCAGTGCATGACGTATCGTGGCTACATCAAGTTTCTCCAGACTGATCTCGAGACTGTGTATCCCGTGAATGAGAGTCGCACAAAGTCAAAATACAAGCGCGGAATCGAGTATATTGCCAAGCAGATGATGGCTCGTGGAGATGTAAGTGGCTGTCTAGAAAGTTCATGTAGTGGTCTGATACTAACGGACATAGGCATTCGCAAACGCTGTCAGACAAAAGTACCCTGATCATGTCCGACTTTCTATCCATCCCTCAACTGGTGCCGTCAAGTTATCCATCAGCACACTACCAACTGATGACTTGTACACCACTCCCTGGCACTGCAGTGTAGCCTATAATCTCGATGGCACAATCAGAACTGGCATGAGATGTGAATTTGACAACGACGAGAACCTCGAACTCGTGTATAACAAGGACACTGGTCGACCAAGCCACTACCGAGAAAAGTCGCCTCTCCTTTCCTGGGCCGAGGAAAAGGGGGGCATTATTGTCGACCTCATCTATCCCGCCGGCGTTTCTATCCGTCCTGCCAACGGACCTGGTTCTCTGACAATCGACGACATCGACACCCAGAAAGTGCGCCAGCTTTCAGAGATCAACTCCCCCGTTGTCCTGCGCGGCTTCGTCAGGAAGCCGAACCGTGATCGCTTCATTGAGCTGAGCCATCAGTTCGGAACACCACTCCCCTGGAAGTTTGGACTGTTGCTGGAGGTCAAGGACCGCGGTATGGACACGCGTGGTTTGAATAATGTCCTCTCAGCCGAGCCCATGCCGATGCATTATGATGGTTTGTTTAAGCTGGTGAAGCAAACTGATGAGAATGGCGAGGAGAAGTTGGTATCTACACCACCTCAGTACGTCTCCCTTGAATTTCAATAATACATCTTTTCTTTCTTCCCCCCCTTGCTAACTTCTTTCAGGTTTCAACTCTTTCAAGGAGCTACAAAGTCCCCCCGAGATACAGGCTTTACTCTCTTCTCCTCGTCGACTCTATTCTTCAAGTATCTTCAACCCTGGGTCAGAGACCTAGATCTCTCCAAGCTCACATGGACTGTATCAACCACGTCCTTCGACAATGCCACAATCAAGGGACTTCCTCTCGTCATCAACCACCCCACAACCGGCAAGCCCTGCCTCCGATATCACGAGCCCTGGCCCCAGTCTAAGACGCAATTTGACGCTTCGGACGTTACCATCGATGGATTTGACTCCGAGAAGAGCGCAGCAATCTGTGCTGCTATCGACTCGGCTTTGTATGACCGTCGGGTGGCACTTTATTTCACCTGGGATAAGGGTGATATCGTAGTCAGTGATAACGTCTTGATGATGCACACGAGAAGCGACTTTACGGCGGGAATTGACCGGGAGCTCTGGAGAATCCATTTCGATTGAGTGTATCATATGGGGCGGATAGCGTAGTTTCTGGCTGTTTTGATTTCGGTAAAATTGTTCATGTTGAAATAGAATATATCGTTAGGATTTCTTTGACCCAATATCCGTCCGATCATCACTTGTTGAACCTTTTCCTCCTGACTTTCGTCTACTAAGAGTCATTGTCGGCCCTGCCTGCAGCAGCAGCATACCCGTTTGCCTTCATGTTGAACCGACGTGCTGGGCGGAAGCGTGTGAATCTGGATCTTATTTTTTCCAACCACTGGAGTTGCCAATCATAGAACCCGCCTGCAACCCAGGCAAATAGGTTCCATCGCCACAACGCGAACTTGGTCCATGTAGCAGGAATAATAAAGTTATGCATGCCGGCATACTCAAAGAACTTGGGATAAAATCCTGCGCAATCCCAATCGATAAGCCATAGTTGCCCTTCGCGGTCGAGAATAATATTGCGAGGCGCTAGATCATGATGGGTAAAGACGAACAAGCAACTACTGGTATATGAAAACACCGGTCTGGGGCAGACCTCATGTTCTGCTGGTGTCTTCTTGATCTCTTGGCGGATCGAGGCAAAATTAGCCCAGAAATTCAAAAAAGCATTAACCTGGGGAAAGGTTGCTCTAGGTGGTAAGCCAAAGGAGTCCTCAAGAAAGTATGATCTGCATTTGCCAGTCGCCAGTGATCCAGACGAGGTCGTTACAACCGACCTTAAACGGTAGATGAAGCGACGAAGTTGGAAAGCAAGCCGAAGGCTTGCTATCCAACCAAGCTCTGGCCACGCCAGTTCAAGTGTTATTCCGGGAATCCGATCCATAATACAATAGAAAGCATCATCTAAGTGGATAACTCGTTGAATGCGTGGGACACGGATGCCCAGCTGAGATGCGGATTCCATAGGTGCCGCTGCATCCTCAAACTCATCCTCTGTGTAGCCCTTGGCTAGATACTTAGAGGATAGTGGTGTGATATTTGAGAAAGTAGGTAAACTGGGAAGAGAATTGATGAGGTTGACAAGTTCTGCATCTGTGTAGTCAAAGAGTCTCGTGTCGTCGAAGGTTGAGTCCATTTTGAAGGTTTTTGAGGGAAAGGGGATAAAATCTCAAAATAGTTCATAATTGAGATTTTGGAACTTGAAAGGATGTCAGGATATAACCGACAATTCTCCACAATTTGCATCGCCGCAGGCTGCCATACATTAACATCTTTGTTCTTCTCGTTGATATAGGCACAGATATGAACCTGCTTTCACGGTTCTTCCAAGATCATCCTCACTGAGATTGTCCTATCCCAGCTGCCTGAGTGAACCCACAGCTCTATTAGGAAAAAGTAACCATAGGACAATCTTAGGCTGTCGGTGTTTCTTCGCGATTCTTAGAGGGAGGCTGGTAATAAACGTAAACAGGATCCGGTCTACTTGCTTGAACTACGATATAGCGGCGGTCGTAGGAAAGTGGTTTCTGTTTATTTAATGTGCATGTTGATTGTGCATGTTGGAACACAAGGGGTCTGCCAATAAAACCCGCCAGCTCCGCGTTGCGCATTAGCGGCTAGCTGCAGGGGTCTCGTAGGCGTCTCGTGCTAATTTCGGAGAAATGTCGGATTAATCGATAGAACAGGTACCTAGGTAGGTACCTGACTTCTTTATCTCCAAGAATCCAAGACCAGGTTACTAACGTTAGTATCCACCTAGTAACGTATCGTATCTCCAGTCCGGCAGTCAGCTAAGCTATTGCTTTCATAATGCACCGGCTGATGGAATACCACGCCCCCCATATTCGTGAGCACCCCAAGCAAGTTTTCTCCCAAGCGCGAATCTGGCTGCTTTCCGATATCCTGATCATGCTGACAGCCGCTAGAGAAGCCAGATGTATGGATGTATTCCGCCCCATCACCAAGACGAGGCTCAACGGCCAGCTTGATACATGTGACAGGTGATCATCGTGATCGGTTCACTGGCAGCTGGTCACCGACTGTGTTGGAGGCAAGTCAAAATGGTACGTAGCATCATTCTGCTTCGCGTCTCCCTGCTAACGTAGCCTCATAGCAATATCGACTCTCCTACAACCTCCAATAGTACGAACTGGACTCCAACCGCATATAACTGCGCCCGCTTCGAGCTTGCATAAGTCTCCGGCTGTACGAGATATCCCTCCCGTGGCTTTAACGAATATAAAGCACGTCGATGCTACCCAATTTCAGTCGTACATGTCACAAGTCGGCCCACTGTACGAGCAGCTTCAACGACTAAAGGAAAGTGAGGACGAAGCACCACCAGAAGGCAGCCCCGACAACCGCGTGAGAGACCATGAATCTCGCCGGGCTGATGGGCTGTCGCGGTCCGGTCGGAATAGTTGTGTTGTGTCGACCATCACCCCAGCCACCCCTCCCATCGATGGCTTACCCCACAGGCCAAGAAGCGGTAGCTCCAGTCGCAGGGACCACTACGGTACGCCTCCACTATCCATCGTCCCTGATGTTTATTTCGAAAAAGACTTCCACCTCGAGAACCCTCGCATCTTCCATGTTGTTAGCGAGCGATCCGAGGTTCTGCCCCAGACCTTAGCGACCGAGAAGACAAGCAATGGAAATGTTATGGCGCCGAAAAAACCCCTGGCTACAAATGCGATCCTGCAGGAGAAACTGTCCTGGTATATGGATACGGTGGAAGTGCACCTGATCAATTCTATCTCAATGGCTTCGTCCACTTTTTTCTCAACTCTCAGCTCCTTGGAAGAACTGCACTCGGAAGCGGCAAAATCGGTCGAGAGCATAGCAGAGCTGTGCCGAGACCTTGCATCTTTGGATAAAGATGTGGTAGGCAAGGGATTGGAACTCTCACGAAAACGCCAAATACGCCATAACTTGCAACATATCCATGATGCAGTCTTGCAACTGGAGCGCATCATGCACGGTGTTTCCTATTGCGAATCTCTAGTTGATGGAGGGGACGTTGAAAAAGCTCTAGTTGAGATTGATGAAATTGAGCTATTGATGGCTGGCGAGTGCGGTAGGAAACCTGAGGACGAAAAACTTGCTCACATTCAACTTATGGACATGCGCGGGGCCACAGCATTACAAGGTGTGGTCAGCAACATCAAGGTTCTCCGGTCTCGAGTCGGCAAGGTGTTCGAGTCCAAGGTTCACACTATGCTCATCGAAGACCTACGACGCCACGTCCAGTCTGTATCGGCGCAGGAGGTTCTCCTCAGGTGGGAGGCTGCATCACTACGGGCTAAAGGGGGGTACGTTCAGCAGTCTTCAGCTATCCCTGACTACATGAGCCAGACCGATGCGCTACGGGCGGCACTTTTGCCCAACATCCAAGGACTCCATCAATGTGGATCTATCCCGACAGCCATTCAGGCCTACCGGGAATTGGTATTGCGAGAGATTCGCAACGTGGTGCGAAGACCACTCCCCAGTTCAACTGACGATACTGAATCCGTCACATCGGCGTCGACCGTGAGCAGAGGCAGTAGTCGCACAAACCAGGAGAAATCTTTGATCCTGGCTCAGAATCTTCGCGCTCTCAATGCCGAAGATGCTGAGAAGCTATTCTCCACACTCTTCGTTGACGTTACGGAGACGTTGCGGCGTCTAAAGACTCAATCCAACATTCTCATGGATATCGCTCGCGCCATCGACAATCCCGATGCTGAGGATCCGGTCAAGTCTCCCAGAATCCGGTCACCAAACAGTAGTCCGAATCCTGCCGGGAATGTCTCTATATTCGGGGTCCTGGAAGAGATGTATATTGCACTTGATCTTCCCAATATCCTGATCCAAGCAGTAGATGTCAGTCAGGACAAGATCAACAAAATCCTTCGAGTTCGAACTGAGCAGACCGTCGGCTTGCCACTGACTTACTTTATCCGCTACTACACACTCAACCTTTTCTTCGCCAACGAATGCGAGGCCATTTCGGGGCAGACCGGCATTTCTCTAAAGACAATTATTAACAATCATATTCAAGACTTTATCCAGGCGCACGGTGACAGGGAAATGCAGGTTCTTGCCCAAGGAATGGATGCTGACACATGGCAAGACCGGGACTTTACTGCCAAGGATAATGAGATTCTACAGCGAATTCTGGAATGCAGCACTTCGGACCCGCCAGCATGGATAAAGACGAGCAAGGTTTGGGCGCCTATATCACAAAGGGAAGCCGAGGAGATGCACGACACAGGGGATAGTACAGCAAAGGATCAGGTCCGAGGCGCCACCATCGAAGAGGAGACGTTCCTGCTCCCCTCCTCTGCCATCCTCTGCCTGGAGGGGATATCACACTTCCTCCAACTGATATGCGGTATTCCATCCATGACACCAGCCATTGCCACGACACTAGTATCATATCTGCAGCTGTTTGACTCTCGATGCCGCCAGCTGATCCTTGGCGCCGGCGCTTTGCGCTCGGCTGGCCTAAAGAATATTACGACGACCCACCTGGCGCTTACATCGCAAGCGTTGTCGTTCATGTCGACAGTCATCCCGCATATCCGCGAGTTTGTGCGCCGCCATGCGTCGGCTGGGCCCGCCAGCACTAACCTCATGGGTGAGTTCGACAAGGTGCGTCGGACCATCCAGGAGCATCAGGACAGTATCTGCCAGAAATTAGTCGACATCATGGCGTCGCGCGCTCGTCTGCTCTCCAAGAAGGCTCGCGAGACTGACTGGACCAACGAGAGTGTCGGGACAGTGCGCAAGTACATGGTGGAGCTCACTAGGGACACGGGCAAACTGTACAAAGCGCTCAGCAAGCGCCTACCCAAGGGGGCGGTGCAGCTGGTAATGGTGCCGGTTTTCAAGAACTACAAGGACCATCTGGGGGCAGCGTTTGAGGAAACAGACCTGGAGACCGAGACAGGTCGCGATTGGTAGGACTCAGACACTTCCTATCCCCCCCGTCGTCGTTATGAATTCCAAGCTGACCATTGTGTACAGTATGCTATGCGACGTTAAATATCTTGTTGACAAGCTAAGTAATATTGAGGGATTTGGCGACTTGGGCGTATATCTCACAGAAATAATCAAGGGCAAGCAGACAAGGACAATCACAACCCGGACTGGAGGGCCATGGGGCTAGCTCGTCTCGGACAGAATCTAAGCCCCGGCCGACTGAAGTTGTGGTGAAGAAGCTAGATGGAAACCTGTGCTTTCGTGACGCGAAGGGTGGATTGAGGAAGACGAGGAGAAAGGAATGGACACAAGTATCAGGCGGGTGGATATTTCATGGGGAAAAGCATTCATATTTTACCCAACGCTTACCCAAGGATTAGAGTCGATGCCCTCTGGTCCTTGCGAACTGACGATTGCTTTTGTTCTCTCTCACGGATTGTGTCTCGCCTTGTTATCACCACGTCCTCCTTGGGCAATTCTTGGCCTTGCTTGGTAGCCCGTATCGCCACCTCGTTGGTACAATAAACTACAGGCCAGAGCCTCAGATGGGTGCAGGGCCAAGAGCCAAGACTCTCCTTACAGCTTGGGATCCTCTGCATACAAGAACCCGTCATCCTTCCATCTCCCAACCTGAATTCCATCTCCTTTCGTCTTTAAACTCTGTAGAGACTTGGACAAACATCGCCAGCTCATTGACTCATCAATGTTATTGTTATTCATATTGGTACATCTTGTTGTCATTCCACTCCTAGAGTATATCTTCTATTGCCGCAACAAGACCACATCTCAAATGAGACGTTTCCCACCTTCCGTACTCACCAGATTCTGGATACTCGTTTACCACTATATAATGGACCTCTCGATGTAGCGCCTACAGCTTCTCCGCTCCAGACGCCGTAAACGAATCAGGGGGCTGTGATACTAAGCGTGCTTCGTTCGTCTCGATTGTCATCTGTGGCCCAGGATGAATCGTCTTGTATGAAATTGACATTATTATTTCTTAAATAGAGAATGGGATCAATCTATCCTAAACCATAAACCACGAGCCATAATCCTACATAGTAGTGACAATTAAAACAAGATAAAATCAAACAGACATTGACGTGACAGGTTAATCGCAAGCACCTACCTACTCATTCATGCCGCCTCAACTGTAGATAATCACCCCGTAACAGGAGCACTCTCTTTCTTTTCCTCCGACTTCTCATCGACAGTCTCAGCACTCTTGCTCTCTGTGCTCTTTCCCGTATCAGTCTCTCCTTTTTCCTCCTTTTCCTCCGGCTCCTTGGTATCAGGCTCCGTCTTTTCCTCGGTTTTGGTCTCGCCATCTTTCTTGGAAAATAGTCTCACAGATGGCATTGAAACATTTCCAAGGGATGAAACAGATGAGGGAACCTTGGGCATGTTGGGCATATTGGGCATAGCGGGCATGCTAGGCATATTTGGCAGCCATCCCTTGACGTCGTGCAGCCCCGTACCTGCATTCTGAGCAACTTGAAATAGGTAGTTGAGGTATCTTCGTTTCTCTTGGTTGTCTACATCGTCGGTGCTTGCGTCACCAACGAGATCTCCTTCATCGCTGGGCAGCGGAACCAGAGATGCGGCTGCAGCAATATCAATAGGGGATTCGTCGGGCACGCCATCGTCGCCGTCTTTGGCTTCCTTCTCGGCCGCCTTCTCCGCCTCTTCGAGCTGCTTAGGATCTTTTTCGAGAATCTCTTTGGTCTCCTCCTTCTCTGCCACTTCCTCAGGTTGTGTTTCGCGGAATTTCGGATCATCGACGATGTTGTCCTCAGCCAGGAACCACTTCTTGACAAGTTCCGCTGACTTTTCCGTCATGTCCTCATAGCCCCTGTGCTTCTCGGGTCGGAACATGGTCATGTGTGCTTCAATTTCGTCTTCAGCACGGGTCGTAACGCAGCGAGAGAAGATTGGATACGCAGCATGTGATTCTTCGGGAATGGCGCAAAACGTCCTCTCAGGCACAAAGTATCCTCCGCTCCAGTAGCCGTTCTCGCCGAGTGAGCAGTAAAAGTCGTGTATACCCACGCCTTTCAACGCACCCATGCGTTCGAGACGACGGTTGAGTTCCTTCTGACGGAGTAACGCCCCAACAAAAGTAAAGTGATCTGAGAGCCAAGCAAAAGACTTTCCGACACTCCCGCGGTTGATATAAGCCAGTCCCTGACCGAGTGTGTCCATACTCTGGCGGTACCCTTCAACGACAGACTCCTTGTTGATGTTCTTGATGTTCTTGACGCCTTGGATGATGGCTTCGCGGTGAACATAGGCGGCGACACCGCCCGCAGCGATGGCACCGACCGTGCCAGTTTTGACAGCCACCAGCTGCCATGCCTTCCACTGAGGGCTTCTGGAGGTGGTGACTGAGCCAGCTGCGGCCCTTGTGGCACTTAGGCGAGCAAAACTGGCGGGAGCGGCGGCAGTAATGGCGGTCATTACGTTGAAAACGTTGTTGACCTTGGAGTAGTTGGAAAAGGCACCATAGACAAACATGGAACGCGCGAGCCCATTGTAGGGGGTGTCGAATGTGAGGATGCCCTGGATTAGTGGGAAGATGAGATCGTCTTCGGTTGAATTTGCTGCTCGGTCATTGAGAGCTAGGAAAAGGGCATCTGCAGCGACGAAACCACTAAATTACAAAGTCAGTGGACGGTTTTGAAAGAAGAAGGAGGATATGTACCCCATGGAATGAGCGACGAGGACAACGCCAACGTCTCTGTCATTTGGTGGCCATGGTTTCTCGGAATGTTCTTTTCTTATATCCATGACACGTTCCCTGAGCCTAGATCATGTTAGTTAATTGACAATAAGATGAGCAGGAGGCGTACCATTCAAGGAAAGCCTCCGAGGCTTCTGCCAATTCTCCGGTAGTTTCATATTTGGGATAGACGATGGACTCAACTCGGTTGTCGGGGAGTTGTTTGGCAACAGCACTTTTCAGATCCTAAAATGAAGTGAGTGGAGTGGCTTTGGAAGAATGTACAAAGACAAAGGTGAGATATACATAAGGAAATTCATGGAAGGTGTTGTCTGATCCTTTGAAACCATGAATAAAGCAGAGTAAGAGTGTCCGCGGCATTTTGTTTTACTTTTTAGTGACCCAAGATAGAAAATCCGATAGAAAGCGTCAAGGGTTGAAACAGAAAAAAGAGATGATCATTCTAGACAATGAGATACTCAGGTTAGGTAGTGATGTGTTTTTGTAGGAACACCGAGTGGTGTATCGATATTCGTAATCTGAGAACCTGCATGACGTTGCTTGTCCATCGCTCTTTCCTCCTCCTCCTCTCTCGTGTATCGACGCTTGTGAGCCCCGGGAAGCAACCATCCATGTTTTTCTTCCCTTCTGCTTCCAGGTTTTTGCTTTCTATTGCAGCCACAACCTGCAATCTTCAGAGAAGGAAGGTGTGTGTGGTTGTGCGTGGTCTAGCTTGTGGCAAAGCCCGGTGGCGGGGTCTCTGGTTCGATGAGAGCAACGTCATTATTTACAAAGTCTGGGTCACATCGTTTCATGATTCCCCCACCACTTTTGATAATCTGCACTACAACAAGAGGGGACCAGGGTTTCTGATAAAGGAATGTTAGTTAAAGTGATTGCTTAGCTTTTGATCCCCTGTTCTTTCTTTCTTTCTTTTTTCATTTCCTTACTTTTTGTCTTTAGATTCAGCAACTTCGATCGATCGGTAAATGGGATGTAACCTTTTGAAAACGTGTTTCTTGGCGGGACCATGTCAAAAGTTGGATATTAGCTTCTTGATTAACGTGTATCAAACATCCAAGGCAGTAGATACTTTAGATACCTACTAGTACTCTTTGCTAGGGTTGAGATGAGTGTCACTACGCAGACGAAATCACATGTTATGGCCTACATTGTCAACATTCCCGATACACCTCGATTTATTGACCTCTAACTCATTTCTAGCCATATCCTGACTGGCTCTAGACCTTACCACCACTAACATGTCCAACGACAGCATCCCAGTCTATCTCGTCGGGACTATCCCCATGAATAAAAACTCCCAGGTTGAGTGCCCTTTTCACATGCTCCATAGTAGTCGCATACAGCAGACGAAGCTAAATACACCATCAGCAAAACCCATCAGCCAACTAGCCAGATCATCCACTTACTCTGATAGGTGCTTCTGTAGGAACATATGAGATGAACACAATCTTTGATCTTTGTGATTGTTAGCAAATCATTCAATCTCTTTCAAAACTGTATATTACCTTTTGCCATCCTCCCCAAGATCATACTCAACATCGTATACAGCAAATCGAGGAGCCTTTCTCCCCTCATCATCCACCGCCGAACACATCCTGTCCTGAAAAACATAGTAATCAGGTTCAGTCGACAGCTCTTCCACAATCACTCGTTGTTGATCATCCGATATCTTGAAGATGGCAAACACAGGCTTGCCAACACGTCGACCGGACCAGACTTCATTAGCTGCCTTGATGCATTCTTGGTCGATGATAACACTGTTCATGTGTCAGCCAAAGGAAAGAGTTTGCTGGGTTACTGTGGGAATTTTAGATCTGACCCTGAAGCCTAGTAATGCGTGAGTGACTGTCTGAAAATCAGAAGGATCAATCAAACTCACCGACATGATGTTCCTTGACAAACTAACGCGGTGAAGACTTGAGAGACGAATCGAGATAAGAAAGCAAGAACAACAGGAGCTATTCACTGAAGCAAACGGTTGGATGTTTGTTCTGTTAAAACGGAAAAGTATCTTACTATATAAATAAATAAAAAACCATTTCGTCAACATCTCGTATCACCTCTTCTCCACAAGCAAGACAGACATGCCCGGGTTGAGGATGGGTCTCTGTGATCTTGTAGCCTGACTAGGCAGATAAATTTCAGGCACACGCAGTAGACAAGACAATACAGGGCAGTAATAAACGGAATGATAATCCATAAAGTCTACAAAAGACCGGCTCATCCTCATGAACTAGGCATCAGCCATGGGTGAGGCAGCAGAATAACGATTAACGACAAGAGTCGATCATCAAAACAGACAAGGCAACAGCTTAGCAGCTCACTCTACCACGACATTGAACACTAGATCAATAAGATGACTTTATTTGTAGCCTTGTTTCCAATCATTCGTCAATGCATTAACATTGCTGATAGCTCATTCATGCCAAACGTGTGCTTTTCAACCAAATAACAATCACCAATCCAAACCAGAGTAACGCAGCTATCGGCCAAAAAGTTGAGATATCCAGAGAATGCGATGTCGACCAGAGAGAAATTTATATCGTGCTCTAAACGCCATATCCCATGAACCATTCCCCAACGCCAGTTCCTTATAATCCCTCATCCAATCATGACATCCTGTATCAGGAACAATTTTGAAAAACATGCCTCTATCTTCTTCACTTAAGGATACCCTTCGACTTCAACGCTTCGTGCAGCTGCTTCATCTTGACAGGTTTCGTCAAGAACATACTGACACCACTCCCCACTGCCTCTCTTTGCGCATTGTCCGACGCCAGGCCAGAGAGTGCAATGATGCACACTGGTTCTAAATCGTTGTTCTCTTCAAAGGCTCGGATGGTTCTCGCGGCCTCAAACCCGTTCATAACTGGCATGGATATGTCCATCAGTACGGCCGCATACTTCTGTGGATTCTGACAGAAGGCATCCACAGCCTCTTTACCGTTATTCGCCAGCTCAAACCCAAAGTCAAGCTTCCCTACACAGGTCGCTAATATCTTGAGGTTGATATGATTGTCGTCCACGAGCAGTAATTTCAGGTGACTCTTCGGTCCGTTGCTTTTGACCTGGGCTTCTGTGCTACCAGTTTGAAAATCGGTATGGGGAGCTTGTACTATTGGATATTGTCCATCTTCCAGCATAGGGAATGACGTGTGACTGGAAGGAGCAGTCTCAGTTGTGACTGATCCAATGGAGCTGTTGGACCGACCAAGATAGCTTGGACGCCGTTTTGGGGTCTTGCTGGTAGACCCAGGCTCGGGAGATCGAACCCATCTTTGGTAAGCTAGTAACAATGCTCGAACAAGTTTACGCGGACCGGCCCTGTTAAAAGCACAAATGTTAGGAGGCATCTCACAGACAGGTGTGAAAAAGGCAAGAGAACTTACGGTTGAGAGACAAATTCAAAGATCCCCGCATGACCTGCGGCTTCAAAGGCCAAAGTCTGCTTGTATGCTTCCAATGGACTCTGGCAGATTACCACATTGGGCCTCAGAGAGAGCACCTTGAATTCCTCAGCTGATGGAATTGTATGGTGTTGCATCCAGAGCACAAGATCCGGTTTCACTTCAGATTCGAGTTCTGGGGGGATGATGTCGAGATGTAACCAGTCCCGACAGACTGCTTCGACCGCACTGCATACATCCATTCGCAGCACCCCATCTTCGCCTTGAGGCATAACGAGCTGAATACGAAGACCCGCTAGGTCTTGTACCCGGCCTTCAAAATCTTTCTTCGCCTCCAAAGGCTGGGTAGCCACCCCAGGTATGTTGGAAATGCGCTCCAGGGGGAGCACAACAGTCACCGTGGTTCCGACACCAACCTGACTCTTAATCGATATGCGACCTCGCAATTGGGCGACGATCTGCTTGACCATACTCAGACCAAGTCCGGTTCCTGCAGCTAGGCTATCCTCCTGACTAAAAGGTTCGTAAAGGCCGGTGTGCAAATAAGCATTGCTGATGCCCTTTCCGGTATCCTGTACGACAAGTTTAACGACGTGCCTCTTTCGCCCTTTAATCGAGACCACGTCCTGGCCAAGTGACACCTTTACGGTCCCACGCTGGGTGTATTTAAGTGCGTTACCAAAGATGTTCATGACTATGCGACGTACTGCACCTACCGGCACCTGATACAGCCATGATAGATTGGACTCGATAGACAAGCCAACTGACACCTGATCCGCCACTTGGCTTCTATCTTGTCTGGCTGGGTTTGTCGCTTGGCCGGATTCTTGCAGGGATGACTGCGCATCGCGGTAGTCTGGATTTACCCTTGGTGCCTCGCTATTCATTTCCTTGGCCAAGTGCTGGAAGTTGAAGCCCGCAAACACGCTCTCAACTACCTCCTCAACAAGGTTGTCAACTTGACATGGTTGAATAAGATTCTTTTGGCCAAGATTGTCCGACTGTGCTCGCGTCTCCGACACCCTGCTTCGCTTAGCGGAACGGGATTGGCGCGCTTTTCCGGCAAGGTTGTTGACTTTGGAATATTCGAGAAGGTGATCGATTGTATCGAGAAGAGTATGTGTACATGTCTCTATAGTATGGGCGGTGTTGGCCTGGAAGACGTTGAGCTCCGTATCGGCCATTAATTCGGCGCTGAGAAGAATTCCGTGCAGAGGCGAACGTAGTTCATGAGAAAGACTCCCAAGGGCATCAGTCTTGGCCTTTTCAGATTGCAGAGAATTAAGACGTATAATCTCTGCAGCAGCGATTGTGCCAAATGCTCTGAGATAACTGAGCTCCCCTTGAACTGTAAAGGAGCGGGCAGGCGTTTTGGTATACACAAATGCGCCCGCAAACCAACACCGTTCACTTGGATTCCAGACCGGTACGAATGCTATGCTGCGGACCCCCGGGAAAGCCCGCACGAGATCCTTTCCTTCGTTTCGGCTCCGTGCCTGTTCGTAGGGCTTGTCTGCTACGGGTGAAGTGGTGGATGACTTCTGAGGCCCATCTGGAAGAAGGCGTTTAGCAACAGCCGAGAGTTGTGCCGCAATGGCATCCTCCTCGGACGAATCTGAGGTTTGCAGGCTACCCTCCGCATCAAAGTTGAAGATTTTACCCTGCGGATACGTCTGGAGAAGCTTTTTAAGGCGGCTGTGTCCAAGATCGATCTGTTTAGTTGGCAGACCATCCCCGTCAACACTTGATGAACCAGATGTGGAGAAACCCAATAGTCGACAGCTTCCAGATGTGTCTCTTCCGGAATCTGAGGATTTGTAATCGTCACTGCTGCTCGTTGCCATACGTTGGCCGACTTGGCCTTCCGTACGGCCTGCTTGTAAGCTCGAGCTTTGGTAACCGTCCATAGAGGCGTCGACAAAAATGCACCCCTCAACTGATGCCGACTCCCTGATGATATTGGCGGCCTTGGAAAAGATCACATCGAGAATAGTGTCAGTCGAGGTGGGAACCCAATCGTCAGCATAGCGGTTCTTGTCCTCAATAACTCGACCAGGTGTTGGTTGTCCATTGGTGTTGGCGAGACTGTCGAATTCGTGATGATCAGGTTTTGCGCCATCGAGAAGATCAAGTGCATCATCTTCCCTCTTGTGGTCGAGCTTCTGTTGCTTTTCATTCAGACCTCCCTCTTCACCAGCAACGTTAGCAAATGCTGCAGCGTTAGATCCGTATCGCCAGCCCGAGAGTGTTGTCCTGCCTTCGACGAAGGAGCCTAGACCCCGCTTCATTCTCTCATTGACTCTATATAGCTTCTCGTTCCTTGCGTTCTCAAGGTTCGCCATGATGGTTTTTGATATGTCCCTCAAGCGTCGTCCCTCACTCCGTGTCCAATTCTTGCCAGGAACCGAGCTCATTACGCAATAAACACCGATGTTGATACCCCTCTTAGTACGAATTGGCACCGCGGCATAGGAACGACCCGTAATGCCTAGACGGCTGAGAGTTGAAGTTGCGAAACGATCATCGGCCTGCAAATCCTTGGATATCGTAACAGGGAGCTCCACCTCTGACGCATCATGCTTGTTGATATTATCGAGGTCGCATCCTCCACTAGTTAATACAAACGGACAAGGCATCTGCTTTCGCTCGATGGAAATTCCGTTCAAGAGGCGAGGTTGGTCGTTGACATCATCATTGATATTTGGACGCAGGTAAAGAGAGGGCGTGGCGTCGGCGAGAATATACTGATATTCTGAATCGAATAGCGAGCAAAGCGATCTTTCTGTGCCAGTGAGATGGGTGCCGAGTTGAGCGAGGGCTGTTAAAGTCGAATCCCGCCATGCTGGCAACTTTATCTCCCCCACCTGTCGGGCGTCCTGAATTCTGGTAAATGTGTGAAACGCTGAGCAATAACTGGGATAAAACAGTCAGATAGAACATTTCGATCGATGGGATTTCGCCTACTCGACAGACTCGCGCTCACGAGCGACTTCAGTGACCTCTTTGAAGGGCCGCGCCCTGGGCCGATCGCTCGATTGTCCAGCCATTGTTACCCTATCCGCGCGACGACAGCCAAGAGCAGAGAGTTTAGCAGGGAGGCCTGCAGGGTCGCAAAAAAGTGTCTTAACTGGCCACCAGAATCAGTCCGGGGCGTAACAAGACAAGATCGTATGTCGACGGCCAGGAGAAACTCGCATGGCAAACGTGGTAAGTTGTAGAAGTGAAAGCAATCCGATGGCGAAAGATGGAATGAGAGGGAGGATGGGAGTAGTGCAGGAAGATGGTGGCATGGCGAAGAAGGCCCAGCGTCCAGCGTCCAGCGGGTGTGTGGAAAGCTCAGCTCCCTGTAAAGTGACCCTATTAACGATTGAGTGGGGGGTCTAGTGGACATGGGCTAATCAGAAGGGGGTGAGAATCCCATTAAGCGGGGAACGTCTTCGGGCCAGAAAGACCTTTTCCCCCTACCAAAATCTCGGTGGGCTTAGCGCTGAATTTAGTGAACGGAGATCCCTGACGTCGATGAGGTAGAGAGGTTGAGTGAGGTTGCGACTATTGTGAGTGATTTCTTAGGGAGGATGGTCAGTGCTGGTCAGCGTGACGGGCCTACACTACAGCCGGAGGAGGCTTGTTTCTGTTTGCTTTTCTTCTTTCTGTATGTCTGAGCATTGCCACAGTGAAAAAAGGAAAGAAAAGAAAAAGGGTCAAAACCCTTCTTCCCTCCGCCTCTCAAACAACATTCCAAATACTGGTACGAACAATCAAAGTGCCCGCTATGAACAATTTCTCTTGTTCTGGACCCATGAAGATGGTAGGTCGGACCCCACATGATGATGACACCAAGGCGTAGATCTCTTGTTTTTCGCTGATCTGAATGCTAATTCGGCGCACGCTATCCATCCGTGTGTCTCGTGGAATCGGCAAGACCGTGATCTGATTGGCCTGTTAACTGATCACGATTCTCAAAGTCTGAGGGTCGGGGCCCCAAAAAAGAAAGGAAGTGGAAGAATATTTCCTATTTCCCAACACTCTGTGGATGCGCTTGCGCTTATCTTGGAGCAATGACAATGACATTCACCAGAAAGGCAAAGTTGGTAAAATTTCGAGCAACAGCAAGTGTAACCGCGACTAGGATTAATGCAATAGAAAAGGAGTCAGTTGATAATATGGTCAAATATTCATCTTCCTTACAATTCCATATTTCCTTCCCCCTCGTCGATTTGATCGAGCTAAGCCCAACTTGGACGGTCACCGCTTGGCTCTGGAGCTAAAGCTCCTAAGCTTAGAGGGGCAGAGGGGAGCTTTTTAGCTTATCTCGATGGACAAAAAGAGCATGTTGAATGAAGAGGCACGTTTCACGCACTGCTTTGCATGAACCAGCCTATTACCTTTTCTGTCCCCCTGGATTAACCCACTTGTAGCCTCATCATAATTTGGCCGCTTCCAAGGTTTCCAGCACGATAAGCTTCGCTAACGGCAGACTTGCACAAGTTCATAACGGTCATTGTCCAACACAGCAGGCGAAGGAGTCTCAACACCCTCTTCGCGGTTTTATATGACGGTAGGAGCCGCATTGGCTTTGCGCTTGGTACACTACAACACTACAACTGATGGGCAGAATATCTCAATAGCTTGCCCCTAAAAAGCCGACTAGTAGAGACCATATCATAGCCAGCCTTGTCAGCTTGAGAAAGAAAGCCTTCGGGATCAAGAGACTTGGATATGCTGGGGAATTTTTTCATTCTTGTGGTGCCAAAGACCTAGTCCTCTCCATCCACTCTCGTTACCGTCCGCCTATCCTCTCCAGACCACCTCCATTACCACCATAAACGTCAACGGGTTGGCCTCTACCCTAACAATATCAAACTTGTCATCAGCCGCCTTGAGAATCTTCTTCCACGCATCTACCGGCCTCTCCTCTGCATTGAACAGCGCCATCATTCTCAAATCCGTCGCAGTACCCATAGCCTGGATCGACAATGGCAGCTCCTCGCCTACTGTCTCCTCCTGTTTTCCGACGTAGTCGATAAAGATAACTCGGGCCCCCGGCTTGAGTGAGGGGCGCAAGTTACGCAGAATCTGAATAGATTCATGGTCCGGCCAGTCGTGCAGAATGAGCTTGATCATGTAGATATCCGCAGAGACGGGCTGGGGCTGGAAGAAGTCATGGGCTTGGAACTTGACTCGACCATTGAGTTCTGCAGGGGGGTTGAATGAATTTTCGGCCTTGGGAAGATCTTGGACGACGATGTTGAGATCGGGAAACTTTTTGGCGAGAACAAAAGCATCATGTCCGCCGGAACCACCAAGCTACCATGGTTAGTCGTATGTTTTTGAAAAAGGAGCATCGAGGACAATACTTACATCAACAACAGTGGCTTTGCCAGCTGCCTTCCAGTCAAGAGCATTCTCAACAACGTTCTCCAGCATGAAAATTTCTTTGATGTATCGCATGAACTCAACAAAGTTTTTCTGCCTCCAACCCTTGTTCTCGCCCTCGCCATCATTCTCAAGCAACTCCCATGAGTTGTTATACTTACCCGCAACCTCTCCACTGTGGAAGAGTGCAAAGGACGTCTCTTTCATATCCTGCGGCAACTCTTTCTTTCCGCGGCTGAATCTGTCCAGTGCCTCATTCATCACCATCATGGGTGGGCCCGCATCGTCAAGAAGTGTGCAGACGAGAGCGCGGAGACCGGGAGACTGTGCGAGGGCAGCGGAGCGGGAGGTGTGCTTGACACGGACGGGTGAGCTGGAGTCAGCTTTGGCAAAGATGCGAAGAGTGAAGCCATGCTCGAGAATACGGTGGACGGCATCGTATGGGAGCTTTGTGTGTTCTGCGATCTCGGCGTAGGTCGAAGTGCCCTTGAGAGGGACAGCATCCCAGAAGTTAAAGTAGTTCAGAATGTTGAGGCATGCAATGTCGGGCATGCACTGAGGTTGTTAGAATTGATTTATTTCCGTCAACGGGGCATGCTTACAGTGTGGGCGTAATTGAAAATGCTTTCGCTTGGGCCCTGTGCAAGGTATGACAAGTCTGTAAGAGCATCCAGCAGCATCTGCCTTGTCTTGAACATCTCGGGTGTGAGTCCGGCGTAGCTGGTCGGGCTATCCGCCTCAAAGGTCACAGGAGGGATGTTGGCCTCATTGAGAGAGTCAGTGAAGGCCTTGGTAAGTTCAGTGACCCTCGCAGCTAGGGCGTTGAGGTTATGAGTAGGTTGTTGTTTTACGGCAGTCATGATGAGGAGAGAGATGCTGGTGTTTGAGGAGAAGAACAAACAGGACAAAAGGAAGGGGACCAAGATGCCTCTTTAAGTAGAATCACCCTTCCACCGGAGCCGTTGACGTTATGGCCGACTAGAGTAATAAAGCGTCGTGGGTCAGGAAAGAAAGGGAACACCATCCGAGACCCCTAAGATCATCACATCTAATTGCCCTATTTGTGACAAAGGATGTAACCTCGTTCCCCTTCACGGCGTGGGTCCTCAATGTGGTAGAACAGGATAGGACAAGATTATCTTATCAGATTGATAAAAGCTGTCGTCATCTTTCCCACTAGCCAAGGATCTCCAGTCTAGATTGAAGGGATGCGCGCTGTTTCACTATTCATTCTCTCGTGAACCAATTACCTGACCTAGTTGTATGAGAATAGCCTCCATTTCCTTTGTAACGTGGGGATGGTCGAAAACTTTGTGTCCGTTAGACTTAAAAACATAAATTTAACCTTGATCGAGAGGTGAGGTATTTTATTTTATTTTCATTCCGAGTGATCGTCGTTCATCGGTAGTTGTTATGACGTGTGCGTCCCTCCTCTTCGTCCCCCTCTTTCATGATGGATCCTCGGGATATGCTCGCGTTTAAGAAATAATCCATGCTATGTAATGCCGGACAGGGTCTAGATATCCTGCAGTCGAGATTCCTTAGCCTCCTTACTTTTGATTTTTCCCGTCAATTATTTCCCTGAAAATGAGTGCAGCGAGGCACACTTTGGGCTGCGTGATTGCATGTCTTGACAACGTAGGCCTGTTCATCTCCACTTCAACTCGACCCCTCTCTGTGATGTTACCATAAGAAGTGGGTTGGTGAGGAGCATTAGATATCTAGGGTTTGTTCGGGGTATTTTCCTTATTCAACCGCCCAGACAAGTTTTATTGTTGCATGCATCAAGCAGAGTAGTATTGTTTTATCCCTCAACTAATGCGGATGCATACTACGTGATCCTGTTGAAGACATGCAGAGAGCGTTCCACCTGTGCATTGTGTGCCGTCTTTTCCTGCCTCGTGACCTTCTTATTTGGGTTTTAGTCGCAAGTTCGTTGAGCTATGACCTCAAAAATGGACATACAAACAGCCAGATGGTATGTAATAGTCATCTACAATAATTACTGGCATATTATCCAAGTTACATATAGACGCTCGTTCGACAATCTCAAAGATTGAGGAAATGACTCTTCGTCACCAGCTAGTGATGTAAGGTTGGACATTTGCATGTGAGCCTTGGTTCACCCTCAAACCACTACTACATCCCTCCTCATAAAAACGGTCTTATGCTCAGGAACATCCCCATTCTGAGACTGATAAAAGTCCGGTATCGTCTCAATCAACCTGTACCCTCTCCTCTCGTACCACTCGTGATTGGTCAGCTTGACTACCTCGCCCCTCTCCATCATTGACACTCTTCTTGCGTCGTCTTTGTGAATGGTGTCGAGAGCTAATGTTTTGGCTGAAATCGGCTCGCGCGTTGCCATGTCCTCGATCATATCCATCGCGGCTCGGCCAGCACCCTTGCTTCTGAGAGGGGGCGAGATGTAAAAAGTCTTGATCCAGTAGACTCCATCCTTGGGGAGATCCAGTTCGAGGTGTGCAGCCTCAGGGTAGTGCGAGTCTACAGATATATGTCCGATGGGCAGGATGGGTGTGTTCGTTGGTGTCCGGGCTGAGGCGTTGATTGAAACCGCAGTATCTTTCAAGGGAACTTTGTCCTAGTCGTTTTGGTCAGAACGAGAAAGCTGTTGGAAATCATATTCTTACTGAAGGGAACGATGAGAGATGAAGTTGAAGATTGTCATGTGTACTGGCATGTTCGGGGGATAGGACCTGGTCAATGAATGTCAGCATGCGGTTTCGTAGTGCCGATTCAAGGACGTACGATCCAGTAGATACACTTTTCTCCTAACTTCTGCTTTTTCGTCCAAACACTTTCAACAACGTCTTGGTGCCAGCCACAAATTTTTCGCTGCTGTATAAGCCTAGCGATATGCTCTGGTGAGTTGAAGTCCCATGGAATGAGCTGAACCAGTGAGGTTGTTGGTGACTTTGCGTTGTTGCCACCCGTGCCATTGGCGGGGTTGTCCTGGGATTGGGAAGAGGCCATCTTTTGGGTGGTGATTTCCAATCAATCGCAGCTCAAAGAAAAGGTAAGGACGTGCCAAGTTCACGAAATTCGAAGCTCTGGGACTTCTTGCTTGAGATGTTGAAGAGTGAATGAGTCATGAGGAGTCAAATTGATCTATCATTCGGTTCGGTTAAGTGGTTTGATCCGCTGTAGGGCTTGCGCCTGCCTTTTCGAGCATGGTTCATTTGGGCTGAGCGATCCTGCGTGATGTCAAGCTGAAGGGTAAATTTGATGAAAAACAGCAGCAGCCACCTGGTAAGTTTGAAAAATTGAACGAAAGCGAAACATCAATTTGAATGCATTTATCTCTCTTGGATTTATTTTCAATTCTTTTTCTTCTGGTCTCACCAATATTACTTACCATTCATGAGGTCTTGATCGTTAGACAAACATGTGTCAACTGATTTGGCGAGTCAACCACTTGAATATCTTTACTCCAATAACATCGTATTATGGTCATGATATCGAAACCAAGAGTTTGGAAACCTTCCGTACCATGAGGCTGATGGACTTGTCCAAGCAACCAGGAAGGAATCTGGTTGTAACAGAAATCACGTGCCCTGTCATCTTGCGCTTTGGCCAAGTTTGATTGCGATTTTGCCGGTCCTTTCGGGAATCGGTATTCTCCAACCAACGTATTTTTTGAGCAATGCGTCGGCAATAAACAGGGATGAATGGAAGCCATGCGGGGGAGACCTTGTAAAAGTTGGAGTTACAACTACAATCACAGAATGTTCGTTCCCCTTCTCTCCATTCCCAAACATTCCAGGTCCCAACTTATTTTTGACAGTGACTGACGGATATCACTACGAATGCCGAGACCGTATGTTGCATCAGGCATAAAACACAGTCACGAGCAAGCACCATTCCTCTTGATACGGTCGAAATGCAACACAAGAAAACAGTCTGCCACCCTCCAAATTTCTTCTCTTCGTTGCCGCAAGATTTACCACCCTCTCCCCCAACATGGCCTGATTCCTCCCTCGTGTCGGTCCACCATTCGCTGCGGAGAAGGACGTTTGGAGATGACAATTGGGCAACATCTTCCCCAGAACATGTTTCCCCCGCCTAAACAGGGACCCATTTCTGCGGGGAGTGGCATAAAGCTGGGGATCCCTTCCTCCGTATGCCCGAACAATATGATTAACCGACTTGGTCCGATAATGGTTCAAGAATACGGTCGATTCCGTGTAGGAAGATGAAGAGGGAAAGACTATATTTGAAGGTTTTGGCTCCCTCTGTTTATTGCACCTCTCTTCTACTCTCTCGTTCTTCGACTGTTCACACCTTTTGTTGGTGCTTTACTTTACACGGCAGTTGAAGCACATCGTTCACCATCCACTTATAACCCCAACTGCCATTTGAATACACACAAAAGGTCCAGTATCCTTTCTGTCATAATCATGCGATACACTCTCGTTGCACCGGCCCGTCGGGTCATCACCTACAACTCACGCTCCACCATCTCCAGCCTCAGAAAGTTGTCCACCATTCGCAACGGTCGTCCCTTTGAAGAGGAAAAAACTCGCGGATACAACGCTGACAACTTCTACCCTGCTCGCATTGGAGAGACGGTCGGTGGGAAGTATCAGCTAGTTTCGAAGCTCGGCTATGGTAACTCTTCCACCGTCTGGCTTGCTCGATCAACATCATGGTAAGTCCCTGGCATGCTTGACTGAGCGTCTTGGTACTAATTCCTGCAGGCTTCCATGGCAAGATGAGCGTTTTGTCGCCCTCAAGATTACCAACAACTCCCCTCATGCTCAGGCTGCTGCCAAGAGGGAGCTCGAAATTTCGGGTTCTATCTTTTCAAGCCCTACAGCTCATCCTGGGCGGAACTATGTCCGAGAAATCCTTGACTCGGTTGAGGTTCAGGGCCCCAAGGGAACACACATCTGCCTGGCCATGGAGCCTCTTCGCCAACCTATTTGGATGCTTGGACAGAATGGCGGTTTCAACGGCGTTGTTCATCCTCGCACCATCAAGAAGGTGTTGCCTAGCATTATCCAATCTCTGGATTATCTCCACTCTGAGGCCCGTGTTGTTCACACAGGTAATTTTGACTCATCTGTTAGTCTCGAAAGCGTGCTGGCTAACGTTCTCCGTAGATCTCAAGGGAGACCACTTCCTCGTTCCCTTTGAGGACTCCAATGTCCTGTCGGAATACGCTGCCCGCCAACAAGCCAACCCTGCTCCATGTGTCGAACGCAACGGCCGCCCCGTCTACGAATCTCGCAATAGCTTTGGTCGATTGAGAGGTGACATCAACTACGTGAAGCTGAGTGACTTTGGCCTCGCTGTTCGTGGCAACGAAAAGCACTACGGAGACATTCAGCCTCGAGAATATACTGCGCCTGAGGTGATGCTCAAGGCGGGCTGGACATTCTCGGCCGATATCTGGAACCTTGGTCTAGTGGTAAGTTCATCAGTCAATATTTTGTTTCGAGATCAATCACTAAGTGTCTACAGTTGTGGGAACTTCTCGGCGATGTCAACCTGATCAGTGGCCGTGTCCCCGGACACTGCTCGTTCTCCAACAAGACTCGATTCGCTCAGATGATCCGTCTTCTCGGTCCACCCCCTGCTGAACTCCTCGCACAGGCGGATCGAACAATGTTGTCGGAGTATTTTGATGAGCAAGGTGCGCTCTACAAAAATCAAATAGACTTGAGGTGCATACTGACATGGCATAGGCAAATTCCGCTACCCTGAACTCATCCCCGATGAGTCCTTCTCCTTCTCCAGCAAGACTCCCGTGCTTAAGGGCCAGGATAAGGAACTCTTTATCAACTTTGCTAAGCGTATGCTTACCTGGCGCCCTGAGGAGCGAGCCACCGCCAAGGAACTGCTCTCCGATCCCTGGTTAAAGCATGTTGACCAGGTCCCTGTTTCTGAATTTGGATACTGCGAAGATACCAGGCTGACTTGATTTATGACTTGTATTGTATCATGTAGCTAGGTGTTTGGAGTTGTGTTGCTGGGTTTGGGTTTGGTTTTGACGCTGTGGACTGCCACGGTTATGCAATTTGGTACCTGGGATCTTGCATGCCAATTTGAAAATATTTATCAAATGAGAATAACTTGTCGCCTTTGAAATTGTTCATGTTTCTCTCAGTCAATTCTTGAACTTGACGAGCTAGGTGATGATGTTCAACAAGGTCAGTGTCGGCTCACCGAGATACCCGAAGAGAGGAACAAATCCATGATCTGGCTAGAACATGCTTAATATATCACAGTATGCTTCATATGGAGCAAATATGGGATACCACGTATATAGCTGGATCCTGTACCATGCATTCTCACGTTACCGGGTTGCCTATCATTTTTGCTTACTCTTCCCCACCTGAAACGGTTCCAATCCTTTCCCAACCCCGTCTTTTCATCCTTTTCATTCTGTACCTTCATCCCAATGGCTGTCGAACCAACTACTTTTGCACGGTTTGAAAATCAGGTTAACCGCGATGCCGTAGTTACTCTTCACCGTCTGTGTTCAACATGCACAAAATTCCGTGACAGCTCCAGCCTCCTTCGGAGCATGTTCCAGCGGCGAAACATTAGGCTTGGCACCTTTGAAGAGATTGATTTGTGCACGCAAAAGGAGCTCGAGAAGAGCTATCTTGAGGGCTGCCATGTCTGCGCCATGCTCTGGGTTCGAGGCAGAGGCTATCTCTTTACCAGAGACGAGCCCGTCGATGATGATCGTCGAGTGATTGTGACGCTCAAAGCGCGCAATTGGGAATTGGAATATGAGCTAGAATCGCAAAGAGCATCACTGGTGCAGAGCATGTGGCTCAAATTTGCTCCGCCCTATATGTGAGTTGTGCAAGATATATATGGTTCCAGGCGGAGTACTCACGTTAAGTTAAGAGGTGATGACGGCGTTCTTTTCATCGACATGCCGGCCTTGTCAAAGCACAAGCAGAAGGGGTTAGATGTGAGAAACTACAAAGCTAGTGGCCTTTACATCTATCCTGCATCTGGTGAGCTCAAACACCACTCCCTAGGTTGTGCGTGGATCACTGTTGCTGATCCAAGGTAGCTCCTCATATCAATCAATCACATCTAGCATCGGCAGAAGAGGTGGCATCGTCAAAAAGCATGCTCAAAGTGCCAAAGATCAAAGCCTGGTATGACGATTGTATAATCAACCACGCCAAGTGCACCAAATTTCGACACATGGTTGCGCCAGCGGAGCAGCTCCCTTCTCGTCTACTTGATCTAGCCAACGACAAGATAAAACTGGAGTGCAGCACCAGTCAACTGGTTGATTTGCAGTATACCACCCTCAGTCACATGTGGGGTACAGACCCTACCATATGCCTCCGACTAGAGACTCATTGCCTGGAAGACTTCAAGAACGAGATCCCCGAAACGTCTCTGCCAGCAAAATACCTTGACGCAATCAGGCTGGCTCGTGCTTTGGGCTTTCGTTACATCTGGATAGACTCCCTCTGCATTATCCAGGACTCAGCCGAGGATTGGGAGCGAGAGGCACTCAAAATGGCATCCGTGTATGGTCGGACAAGCTGCAACATCACTTATGTTTATCCTCCCTCCGATGAATCTGAAATGGCTCATTTCCGAGACCCGCGAATTGATCTGCCATGTCGTATATCTCGACCTGATCTGGCGGGTTCCCAGCCGCTTGCGTTGCAACATATACCTGGCCAAATGACAAAGTTCTGGTCAGCAAGCACATTCAAAACGACATGGCCGGTACTTGCTAGGGCATGGGTTTTTCAAGAACGGCTCCTCTGCCCACGGAACATCTACTATGGGCCGAGTCATCTCCTCTGGGAATGCTGCGAGACGTTGCAGGATGAGTTCTACGGTACTCTGGCTAACAGCCCGCGTTCCAAAAGTCGTTTCCACGCCATATTCTCCGGTACGCTGAACAAAGAGCGAGGCGCTGAGTACGAAGACAATTTTAGAGGCCAGTGGCATCACCTGGTTCAAGATTATCGACAGTGCAATTTGACGTACGAAAAGGACAGGAGTATTGCTTTCGCGGGCATAGCGAGAGCCATACAGACACAGACAAAGTACACGTACCTCGCCGGGATATGGAAAGAGTTTGCCGAGATTGATCTTCTCTGGGCGATTGTCACGCCGTCGTCTAGGGAAGAGAAGAAGGCGCTATCGAAAGAGCGAGAGGAACTGAGAAAATCGATTCCGTCCTGGTCGTGGTTTTCAGTTCCAGTATCGACGACAGACACTGTCGATTTCAAGACGTGCACAATCATGTACGTGCAATCCAACTACACGATACTCCGATCAAGCATTGTTGGTTACGATCATCCCAGACTTTTACAGAATCCGGAATCCCTTGTTCACGACTTTTCTGGTCTTAGCATCACATTGAGGGCCCGGAAGATTCCCGCAAAGCTAGAGTGGGATAACGCCGATCTTCGTCTGCTCCCTTTTGGAGAGTATGTGCTAGGACTAGCAAGTTGGATGGAACCCAAAAACGCAATGCAGTATATACACGACGATGTAGCTCTAGAACCTGGTTCCGAACTGCCCGCGGATACATACATGGTCATGACTCTGCACAAAGCGTGGTATACTACGGCCCAGGCAGAGCATAGGTACAAATCACCGGAGTTGTTGACAGAGGAATACAAGCCTGTGGATAGAACAGCATGGCAGTATGCTGGGCTTGTTGTCGTCCCGAGTGGTCAAGGAGGGGGCAGCTGGAAGCGAATCGGTGTGTTCTTGTTCTCGGACTTCTCGAGGGGGCCGTATGAATTTGTGTGCCCTTTCACTAGGGATGATGTGCAGGAGGAGGATCTAGTGCTTGTTTAGACTGGCTTGTGTTCTGCATGGGCGTGTACTGAACATTTATGACGCCATAAACATAATATTGTAGCGCCCCTGTCATTACAGGGGAACTATTTCATCCAGAATCCCTCAGTGCTGTACCACCCAGCAAGCGAGATTCCATCCTCCGCGTAGTAAACTATCGTTTCGAACCGCCCCCCGGGACGAATAAGAGGCGCCGCAATTGGTATTGGAACTCGCTGTTAGCCACCACGCCTGTACAACTCCCGCCCGAGATTGTTCAGAGCATCATTAACTACTGCCCAGACCCAAGCCGCATCGCAGTTGAGACTTTACTCTCGTTACACCTTGACACTCGACTGTCTTATCATATCAGCCCGTCATCTACAATCTGGGCTACACACATAACTTTCGAAGAAGGTGCTCGATACATGAGTTCGCTGACAAACTTCGAGCCGTCCGTCAAGGGAGACTCTCAGCACATATCTAGCTTCACTCTGTCGAACAGTGATACCATATACGTCGGGCAAGATCATCTAGGTGTTCGATTCATTCATCCAGATTGCTCCGAGTATGTTTCATTGTCCAGACAAGAACCGGGAGATATTGTGGACCCTCAACCACATCCCAGTGACATCAAGCTTCATCCTCTGAAGAGTGAACAGAATCTGATCAGGTTATCTTACTTCGAATGCAACTACCAATCTATAACAGCCTACTCGGCTTTCTGGAGCGGCAGTCTCCACGGCTTTCATGTACACACGGATCAACAAGATCTCTCATTCTATAGTGCCTACAGGTCAGAGCACTTCGTCTGCCTTTATCAGTCCCTGAGAGGCGGAGAACTCGTGACTGAAATCTGGCAACATCACCTCCCTTTCAAGCCTATGTCATTGATTGTGAGTAACCTGGTGGATTTCCTGTTTTATTTGACTGCGCAAGGAATGACTTTACAAGATGAGAACAAACCGTGGCAATCACATTTCTTTGGGTCCCCAACAAAACAGAGACCATAGGCCCAGAGGAAGAATGACGCTGCTTGCCAGGCCATCCAGTGACGGCGAACGCATTGACTTTGACCAGGGGCCAGCCGGCGTCCATTGTCTTGGATTCAGAGTCCAGTCGGTTGCTTCAACGCCTGGCGAAGCAATAAACCCACCAATTCCGACACCGAATACCTATTATTGTACTTTTCTGCCCACAGAAAACTGTTTTTATACTGTCGCACGTCTTGAAAAGGTTCAGAAGGTGACCTGCTGCCACATGACTCTATACAGCGAGTCAATTTTCTCGGGGCTCTTCTTCCGATATTCTGATGGCTCGCTGGCAAGTGTTGGGCAGGTTCGGCTTGACTTCTTGGAAGAGCTCATCTCCATTGAGCCCTCTCGTCGCTTGTACATCAGAACCGCCTTCTTCGATCACGGCGTTCCGCTGGTTGGCGGCTTTTATGTCAAAGGGGTCAGCTTGGAAGCTCCCGCAGTCCTCGACGCCAACTATTCAAAGGTTTCGTGGACTGGGAAGCTTGGGTGGTGGTTCTCGAGCAGACAAACGACATCGTGCTTGAATGGCATTGACATCTCATTGAGGCCAGGACAGCGGAGATTCGTCTTTTCCTCAGATTACGCTTGAAACATTTGTCCGATCTAGCGTGCAACGAAAGTTTGCCTTCGTCTTGTTCTTCTATTTTACTCTTTCTAATACGGTTTTCTGTTAAAGCCACCACCTTCTGTCTGGTCAAAATTGTCCCTGATTCAGTGACTCCCGTCCATTTTGTCCAAAGTCCAGCAGTAATATAAACAAACATTCCCATAAGCTTTCTCTGCGTTCTCAAACATTTCTCGTATACCAAGCTTTTCTCAATCCATCCTACAAGAACATGGAATCTACAAGCTCGCAATCCTGGCCCATACAGACGTAAGTACGATATCAACCCAGCAATCTAAACCCAACCCCTGAAGGAGTTGGCTAATTGCAAATTCTAGTGGCTTCCCGGCCAAGGTCTATACCGTCACTTTCGCGAAGCAGCAAATGATGGTCAGTCTTTCGAAGCAGGAATCAGGACCTCTCACACGCTTCTACAACCTCTTTGATAAGAAATACAGCGACAGCCAGATGTGCATATACAACCTGGAAGTTCTCGCCTCGGACAACCAAGCCCACGCGTTGGTTGACTATCTCCTCCAGGGCAAATACTCAACCCTTGAACCGAGCTACTCGCATGAGAATCCAAGAACCATGGCGACTGACTTCATCTCTCACATGGAAGTCTACAATGTCGCCCAAAGACTACATCTCTCTGGATTTTCGAGATGGGCTTCTGAGCAAGCTGAGAAGGCGAGCATGGACCTATCGTTGATTCAGATTGTGAATGCGCTTCGCTTGGTTCACCGACAAATGACGGATGGCGATGACTGGCTGGTCAGATATCTCGTTCGCCGAGCAACCCAGGCAGACACAGACATCACCATCAGCAACTTTGCTGCCATACGGACTTGGGACACCGAAACAGGTGATTACCACCGTTGGGCCATTGGCGCGGTGAGGTCGTCCTTCAAGCTGCAGTATCGCCTCCAGAAAGGAGTTACCGTCGATCCTCCTATAAAGAGGGTGCATAACAGCGGTAAAGGGAAATCCAAGAAGACGATATCGAAGGATGGGTTCAAGAAGTCCAAGCTGGGGCGATTGCTGAAGAAATCGGGCAAGTAGGCAACAAAAGGCTCAAACGCTAAACCACCTCGAGTGATTTGAGGACGTATGACTCTTGATTAAGCATGGGTGGGTGGTGGAACAGAAGGGCATATGATAATCTATAGTTGCATTTTGACTTTAAATCAGCAAATGTGGTCATTTTCTTTTGAAATGATCTCCTCCCCCTGGCGAGATAGACAAAACCACCATGAGTACATTGATTTGGCCAGTTTCCGAGAGACTATGTCTGACCATTACTCATAGACACCGTTTGTGAAATCAACAACAATCGCGTTATCAATCAGAGGCGAGATCGACTTGACAAACTCCTGATGAGCCGGATCCTCATTGACGTAGTAATCCCTATCAGCAGCCGACGCAAACTCGACTACAAAGCCGTGGGTAACACCATTCTATCTACCTAGTCAGCGGCATGATACCAGGAATGTGTTGTATTGTGTAGTGTTTGTCATACCTGTCTTCCTTCAATCGAGTTATCCTTTCCACCTTTCAGTGAGAGGATGTAGGGAGTTTTGTTGGTAGGGTGAATACAGTTATCTTTCAAGCTCAAGAACTTTTGACAGACCTGATCAACCTGGTCAGTACATCTTTAAAATCAAGTCAAGGGAGGGAGGGGATAAAACGGACTGTCTTGGCATTGTTAGATTCGGGGTCAGGCTTGACCTGGAAAAGAACAGTGTGAGTGATGGTCATGATGAAATTAGGAAAACCTTGGTCTATTATTTGAAGACAGAAAATGGTAGACGAAGGCGATTAAATCAAAAAAGAAGAAAGGTCGATGAGGAAAGTGAATGATGATGAAAAGGCGGAGATCATGATCAAGTTGACGTTGAGAATCACGTGATGGCTGGGATCACTGTAAGGTAAGTTGTAGAGGTAGTCATGGAGATGAAACATAACATGAACGTCAGCCATCACCACGCGATGGTAGCTCTGGCATAGATTTGGGGAGATTCACCATGGTCACATGCTCAGGTTCTTAGAGGCACAGCGCAAACAACAACTGTATTCTGGGTTTCGTTTTCTTTCATAAAGAAAACCCCGCGAAAAAAAAAAAAGAAGAAGAAAAAAAGGAGAAGAAAAGAAACGGAGAAAACCAACAAAACCACAAACAAACGTAGGCCCGCCGGGAGTGCGAGTCCCGTATTTCATCTCAAAAAAAAAAAAAAAAGAGAAAAATTCCAGCCACCAGCATCCTCGACCACGCTGTACTCGTAGGAGGGACCGTTCTGAAA
>JABFFC010000208.1:0-38038 GCA_013623535.1 Fusarium penzigii | reverse complement strand
GGGCGAAAGAGAAAATGCCTCATAAATAGGGTTAAGTAAAGAAATATATTGTTGTATAAGTTGTTTGGGGGGGAGGGGCAAAAGGGGGGGGGGGTGCTATGAGTCTATCGAAGATCTCACATGTTGTGTCACAAGAGGGAGAGTCAAACTTATGATGGCGGGGAATTATTTCAGAATCAGACACAGACACTGTTTCGGGAAAGGGAATAAGAAAAAAAAAAAAAAAAAAAAGTCCCGACGGGTTTGTGAAATCATTGGAAATTGCATATATTAATTCTTCACATGATGGAGTTGAAGAGACAAGCCCTACCTCTGGTTAATTGTAAACATGACCCTGAACATCAACGTTAATAGGCTTGGCGTCCTCCCGCCTGACTTGACCACATGGGGCAATTCTTTAGATCCCTCCCCTCCCAGATCTCTTCCCGCCGGGGCTTATCTCAAATCTCTTATCTCTCTGCCTATCCCATCCGGCCCCCCCCACACACCCTGCTAACCAAACAACCACAGACATCATCCATTCATTCCTGCCCCATGATCCGCGATTTCTACATGACCACTATACGATTCAACGGTCGAGTCAGCCGACCTTGCTGAGTCCCCACGCCTGTCTGCCGAACACACGTTTCAGAGTTCTTTGGCATATGTAAACACGATAGACAAAAGATAAACGTGATCAAAGGGTCCCCGATGGCATAATATCGAGCCGAATAACCTCATAGTCCCCTACACGCGACTTTCCCCCCCTCAACGACCTTCATACCTCGTCTTTCTCCTATATCCCAAACTTAACTCACAATGGACCGTTTTCGAAGAGCTCTCACCCGTCAGATATCCTCCACATCATCCGAATATGCCCCCCTCAACGCCGACGAAGCCACCGCGCTCGAGGGCTCGGCCGTTCTGCAGGGACAGCGCGAGCTACCCTTTTCGTGGATGGAGTACAGCATCTTTGCATTGTTGGGCGTAGCTATGCTATGGGCCTGGTAAGTCAGCCCCCGTTTCTCTTCTGGATACAAACGGAAGCTGATAAATGGGATAGGAACATGTTCTTGGCTGCTGCTCCCTACTTCGCTGCTCGATTCGCCGGTGATGCCTGGATACAGTCGAATTTCCAATCCGCCATCCTTACAGTCTCGACGGTAACGAACCTAGGCGCCATGCTCGTCCTCACGAATATTCAATACTCGGCCTCATATCCCTTCCGAATCAACCTCGCTCTCATCATCAACGTGGTCACATTCGCTCTCCTCACAGTATCCACGGTCGTCGGCCTGGGTGCCTCTCCTACCGTGTACCTCGTCTTTCTTCTCCTCATGGTCGCTTTAACCGCCTGGGCCGCCGGACTTATCCAGAACGGTGCTTTTGCTTTTGCTGCTAGTTTTGGTCGTGCAGAGTATATGCAGGCCATCATGGCTGGTCAGGGTATTGCTGGTGTGTTACCCCCACTCGCACAAGTCTCTACCGTTCTGGCCTTCCCGCCAGCGGACAAGACAGAGGGAGCTCCGGACGAGGATGGCCATACGTCGGCATTCGTCTACTTCCTTACCGCTGTGATCATTTCTGTCATTGCACTTGTCGCTTTTGTCCCCCTTGTCAAGCGGCACAACCACATTGTCGAGAATAGAATGATCGAACAGATGGCCGAGTCCACAACATCCATAGAGGACGCTGAGCGTGCCGCCCGCAAAGTCACTTCTCTCTGGCGTCTCCTGAAGAAACTCCACTGGCTGGCGGCCGGTGTAGCTCTCACATTTGCTGCGACCATGTTTATGCCCGTTTTCACTGCCAAGATCCACTCCGTCCAAGGCAACGCAGGTCTCCTCTTCCAACCCGCTGCCTTCATCCCCCTCGCCTTCTTCTTCTGGAACCTCGGCGATCTCGTCGGCAGGATAGCCACCATGATGCCATTCTCCCTCCAACACCGTCCAGCTGCCCTGTTTGTCCTCTCCCTTCTCCGTTGGGGAATGCTCCCACTGTATTTCCTCTGCAATATCAACGGACGCGGTGCCATTGTGTCCAGCGACTTCTTCTATCTCTTCATCGTCCAGCTTCTTTTTGGTGTCACGAATGGCTGGCTTGGATCGAGTTGCATGATGGCTTCTGGCGAGTGGGTCGACGAAGGTGAGAGAGAAGCTGCCGGAGGTTTTATGGGATTGGCTCTTGTGACAGGCTTGACTGTTGGCAGTCTGCTTAGCTTTACCGTATCTGATATTTAGATGACATGCATTTGTCAAGAGTTGATATGTTCTTGACTTTTCCCAAGAGCCAGCCACTCTTATTGCTACTATTTTGCTTTTTATTTATTGTATCGGCGTTTATACCATGGCACGGGAACAAGGTTGGCACATACAGACATCATCCATCATACGTATATTGGAACAGGTTTCAGGGGCGTTATCAATCTTTGGGGGTGAGAAGCGTTCAGTTTTTATACACCTTGCGGATACTTCTAACTCTATCATGGAATACAACCATCAGCTGCGCGTCTACCCAGACGCTATCTATATGCCCAGAACCTTGAAGATGAACCGTTGAAATGAGACATGACATTTCCCTCATGTATATCCACCGTGACTGTAATGCACTTTAAACCAAAACTACCACCATCATGCTCTCGTCACACCATATAAAAAGAAAAGAAAAAGAAAGGAAAAAGGAAAGAAACCAAATGTCAAGATGCAATTCCCAAACTCTCCGCTCCAGGTTGAACGCCTTGTTCCCAAACTGACCAACTCCTTTCAATGCTGTTTTGCTACTCCTATGCAAAATTAGGATTTCAACGAGACTTGGGTTTTCCATCCGCAATAGACGTGGACTGAAGAGATGGGGGCTCGGCCCGGATAGGACAGATTGTTGTCTTCGGATTGCTCTTTTCGTATGAGGTGAGCAGAGACTCGACCTTGAGAGGGTGAGTAGACAGAGGATAGACACTGGCTCGGGAAGCCAATGAGTCTATTCGTGACTTTTCTCGAGAGGTAGGTTCCTTGCTCTGTAGGGCGATGATGTGCAAGGGTCGGCCTTGACGACGGGTCCATTCGAGAAAACATTTGGTTGGTGGGTGATAATATTTCTGATCATAATATATCCAATCGGCTGTGTAGCAAGCTGAGGTAATAAGATCACGTTCAGCCGAGCGCCAACGTTCGAACTTGACCTCCGTATCCTTCAAGTCGAAGTCACAAAGTCGGATACGGAGGCGTTCATCAGCGGGTCTCTTATCGGGGCCAATATACATTCGAACGAAGCAAGTGCAGTCCCTGACAGTCATTGCGAGGCTGAATTTCGGATCGTGCTTGGTTGCGCCAAGGGGTCCGTTAGGGTCGGCGTGAGTTTGAATGGCTCGAAGGTCTCGGATCACTTGATGATTCATTGTCTTGTTGAGAAGCTCCACCACATGTTTGTTGTTAGACATGGAGGCAAGTTGAGGCGCAATCCGAAAAGGTGAGCTTATAGCAGGCGGCGCATCCGGGTTACCGAGTGCCAAGGGACATGGCTTAGACTCTGGAACAGGCCTTGAAGGTTTCGGGTCTCGAAGGAAGTTATAGAGCTCCATGGCACATTGTCTGCATCTTATAGCATTTTTAGGGGCACTGGGAGATTGGCTGAGCCATTTGGGTTTGAATTCAAACACAATGTTATTTGATGGATCTGAAAGGTGTCAGTCAAGAAACCAGCAGCGCAGACACTTCAAGAGCTTACCTGGTACTCTCATATCTTCCACCAGCAAGCCCCAGTTCGACTCAGCAACTAGAGATCCACGAAACTTGTCTTTGCGTTGGTCATCAATAGACCGAAGGAGTGCATTGAGTCGAGGAATAATGTTGGAGTGGCGGAGGACGACAAGTTCCTGCTGGATGACATGATCCTTGAGGACGGGCTTTACTTCTTTTGCGTAGAACTCCTGTTGTTTTAGATAGTTGAACCTAGCAGGTTGTCCAGTGGAGGGCGCTTTCGCTACACGGAGCAGGAAACCTATTTGATGTATAAGTACATGATCAATACGCTTGGCGAAAACAACACCACCTTTGAACTCATGAGCCCATGGATATCCGTCAGGAACGCCCAACTCGAATACGGCATTAGCGGCACCCTCGCCGACAAACTTGATCGGACGGGTGCCAGGGGGTAGCCTCTTCAAAGAGTCGCGATTCCAAGAAAAGGGAACTGCACTCCCATAAAGCATGATAGCCATCTCAGCAACATCTTGTGATGTTGGCCAGACATCATCGTCATCTCTTTCGCAGGAGCCGAAAAACACGTCGGGGTCCGTATCAGTAGGCGTTAGCTGCCCGTCGGACAAAGACGGGGTTGACATGGTTGGTTGGGCTTTGTCACTTGTCACTTGATCCTGCAGGTAACCTATGGTATCTGCAAGGGGACTGACTGATGTTGCGCGTTTTAGTGGGGGTGACAGGAGGAGGGTTTGGAGTCGGAGAATAAGAGTTTTTGGAGTAGTTGAGAGGTAGAGAGGACGAGCGATGTAGTAGAGTCGGTGTTGAGGGAAATGAGGTATGCCGTATATACAGAGTCAAGACAAGGAGAGGGATGAGTGACGAGTGATGGGGGATGGGAGAAACGATGAAGGAAGAGAAGATCGGAGCAAAAGGACAATGGGCGGGAGTAATAGACTAATTAAGAAGGCGTAGGGCTTAATGAGAAAAAGAGGAGCAGGTTCGCGGGAAGCTGCGTTGGTGGTCTATTAGTTGCCCTTGACAGTGCGTATTGTCTCTGACGAGGTGGTTTCTTCGTGTCGAAGTATTCAGTCTGGTAACAGTCTTAATTATGGCTTCGTAAAAAGACGAAGTGTGTTTTCCAGTCGTAAACGGTAGTGGTTGGTATATTTGGCGAATGTGATCCATGAGATGTAAGTCAGGCGGGTATAGGATGATTATGAGTAAGAGTAAGAGTGGGAGTAATAATTAACGGATGAGTAGAGAGAAGAAGGCTGTGTGTGGTGTTGGAGTAGGGAGATATGACGTTCGTGTACTGATATCTCGATCTAAATCCTGTTGTCTGTTGGAATGATCGAAAAGGCGACTGTCTGACTGTAAACTCGAGCGAGGTGCTTCCCCTGTTCATGCAAACATATTCATATGGGGTCCGACATGCCGATGCAAGTGGTAGTTTACGTTTACACAAAGAACGGCACTCGTTACTCTGTCCAGTTCGGAGCCGAGTCTTTTAATGCAGGACCTAGAGAAAGAAAGAAGAAAAAACAAAATCCTCTCGCGTGCGTTGTTGCCCTTGTGCTGTAGCTGGCCGACAAAGTGTGGTTGAACAAAGATCTGGGGTGTGTCTGCGTGCAAGGTGCAAGGGGTCCGAGTGCGACATGCCAGAAATGATTCTCACCAGGATGACAACGGCGTCATACTTTTGAGAGGCAACTTGGAATTTGTCTTGGTTTTTTTTGTCTTTTTTTTTCTCTCACAAAAGATGTTGGCTTTGGCTGTCTTCCCCTTTCGGTTGCTGAGAATAACGCTCTCTGTTCCTCCTTGTCTCGCCTACAGATGCTTTTGCTCCCGGAGAGCTATTGACAGTAGCTGAATGCAGATAGATGGTTTTGAAAGATGGGACGGATTCGCCGTGCAAGGTTGACCAGGGTCCAGAAGTCTGTACTGTATATCCTTGATAGCTGATGTCAGGACAAGGCGTGATAAAGATGCTCGAAGACAGGTGGAAGCTCAACCGCAAACGAGGAGTAACACAAGAGAGATTCGTTTTAATCTCGCCAACCGCGGTCCTTGAACTGTCACGTCGTAACTGGATCTTTTTTTTCTCCTTGAAAGAGCGAACCGTCTGTTAAACGTCTTTTTAGGCGACCTAGCAACTTTCTTGGTATGGATCCCACCGGTGACGCACAGGTTTTTAGGTCCTTTTTTTCTTCCTCCCCTCACTCCCTCCACTAACAAGAAGCTGTCTCAATGGACAGAATGACCCCTGGATCCTGGCTTAGGGCGATGCACCAATGCCAGTCATCGCTCTCTAGCAGCAGGACAAGTGACCAACCACGATGGGGGATGCTGGATGGGGTATTCTATCTTGCAAAGTCGAAGACTACGGGGGACTGGGAGTGGTTGAAAGAACAATAACTTGAGGCTAAAATGGATCAAGTGAGGCCCCAGGTCTAACAAGTTAAAAACCCCCTCTCGTGTTTGGGTTGAAGTCGAGAACGTCGCGGTTTGTTGTAGGCTCTTTGTTGTCTTTGATCAGCGACTAGCGTACGGGCAGTTCCTGGTCTTTGCTTTTTGACGTACAATGAATGCTTTTTGGTAACACAGAAGCGGCTAAAACATTTTATAAGTTATTACCATTTGAAACATTTCAAATTAATGTTAAATACAACCACGGTTATGTAGGTGGATTATACACTCTTCTACAATTGTCTGTCTATTCTTTCTCCCCGACGGCTTCTCACAAGGCAGTTTTTCTTCCCTGGTCACGTTCCCTGGTCGTCATGTTGCTAAAAGCGTCCATAATCCTTGCCATGTACATAACCGCAAGCGCTTGAGAATCCATTCTACTGTAAAGAGCCAGCATATGTCCCTGACCCTCATGAACAACTCATCTAACCATGTCATAATGATGCCCAGCTGTTGACAGTGCACAGCAATTGCGTGGCAGACAACACAATCATTTCATGAGTCAAACAATCGGTCAAGATGCCCAAAACCCAGTTCTCGTTCTCATTCTCATTTTAATATCTCTCTTGTAGGACGTTTTCAATGCCGGCTCATAGGATCCTGACATATCCATTGAAAACGAAAAAAAGGGGTTTCGGTCATGGCCAAGCGGCGCGTGATGTCACGTTGCGTCTGACACGACCTCGCCTAGGTACCAAGCAAACCCAGGCACCAGTAGAATTGGATAAGCAGTTAGGGGTTCTGAAATGTGATCAACACTGGTTTTCCTACTCCGGTGATCAACAGCTTGATATCCTCAGTACCTAACTTGACAGGCGGCCAACATCATTTTTGGATGCGGAGGCTTCTACACATTGCGTGATTTGGTTCTCGTCAGGCAGTGGTACTGCATCAGCTTGCATAGACAGCCATGCCGGGGCACTGCACTGCTACCGTAGCGAAGGATATGTGTAGTTAATATGTTCCTTTGCATCATCCATCATCCACCATCCCTGCACGGTTCATCAGAAAATAGAATCTGAGGTTCATTGGAGATCATGCTTGCGTGCATAGTAATACAAGTGTAGACATCTGATACGTTGACAACTAACACAGAGCGCTTGAGGTCAAAGTTTGGGGGGAACTTCATGAGAAACAGAAGCATCGTGGGGGTATGAAGAGTTCCTGGACTTCTACTAGCTAATCTTTTGCATGAGAAATATATCGTCGATGTGACTTTTCATTAGATCCTCTGCTCTAGCGTCAATGCGCATGAGTTGACCAAGATGAGGAAGCTCAGGCCTACACTTTAATAGCCTCTTGATATTCCCATCAATGTAAATGCCATGGTCATGGTAATTGACAAACATTCTGTTGGTTCTAAACTAACCCAGAGAAATCTGCCCATTTTCTTAGCAGAGTACAAAAAACCTCACAATGGCTTGCATCGGGAATTCAGGGCTCGGAGCACTCCGGAGCCGCCCACCCGCAATCTTGTCACCTGTCGCGCATATCAGCACAGATTCAAGATACAATGCCTTGCCCATTTCTATGGGACCTTGATCCTTCTTTTTTTTTTTCAACACATGATGGTTCATATTCTTCACATAATTTCCATATTGAGACTCGTAGGGCTTTTGCATCGCTCGCTTCCCCAGATAGTTTACCGTAAGGACGGGTGAACATCGAACCATCTGATGCAGAGGTCGACCCACGCCAACTTGATGGAACAGGGCTCTCTGGGACAATCAGATGATGGTTTGACAGCGGGCGTAGGCACTGTGAGTGGTTCGTACAGTTGCATTGTGTTAAAGCCCGCCGGTAGTGGATGAATACCGAAATCCCGGTCTCTTTTTCCGTCTTTTTTTTTCTGCTCATCTCATTAATCAACCTGATTGAGACGAAGGAGGGAGAAAGATATCGGGAGGGATAGGAATCATAAAGACGAGCATATTCTCTTGTCGTCGCGTCCGAGCATTTTGGATGGCTTTGGTCTGCAAATACCTCAATTGCTGTCGCCATTACTTCCTGATAATTTTGACATGCAAATCCTCATTATTTCCCATTGACTCCATCTACTTTGTCACGATTTTGATTTTTTTCTGAACTTCCCACACAAACTCACTGATCATCACGCGACAAAAGCCCCCTCTGAACTCAAAGAGATCGGCTTTACTACTCTACCTAACTGACAGAACGGTTGTGGGCCACACTTCAAGAGCTTCAAGACCCTTTGGTCACATCACTACTGTGTCGCGTGCGCTCAGTGAACCTTGCGTTCAATGCTTTCTGGAGCTAGTTCAAGCCGTGTCCTGGAAAACCTACGAAGATCACGGATATTAGAATCCATCTCTTGATATTGGGAGGCAATCCCCTGCAAACGGCAACCGATATTCGAAATCTGAAACTTATAATTGCTGGAAGTTATATCACTCAAATCATATTCAAAAAGCCCCCATCTTCCCCAGAAAACGAAACGTCTTCACACCCACCAGAGACGAACGGGATCTGTTTATACTTTCGCAAAGCTTCAACACTTACCTTTCCCCTCCGTTCAGCCGCCCAAACTCCGAATCCATTGCAAATTCCGAGACTCTTCTACCCACGGGCCAACGGGTCTCGACCTCTTTAACCCTATCCTTTCCCCCCCCTGCCACGCTCTTCTCCCATTCAAGATCATTGCATTTTCGAAACCACTACTGTCCTCGAATCACTGCTCGTTAGTTTTCTCCAGCGGGCTTCGCCAAGAACAAACCCGCCTCCAACACAGCAGTACAGCCCCTCCACACACCCACTAATTCGTTACTTCCACCGCCTGTCGCATTGGCCACATCAGAACCCCCCCCTGCAGAGAGAAAAAAAAAATTGCTCCAGCTGGTGTGCTTCAGTGCTTCCCGATCCCGAAGCTCTCCACTACGGCCTGTCTCGCTCCAATCATAAATCCATTCACGTCCCGGGGAATCAATCCTGTAGCGTCATCTCCACGATCCATCCTCCTGGGAAGTCCTGTCCTGTCTACCCAGTCAACCATTTCTAGAGTAATCTTTCTCCCTCTACCAACCTACCTACTCCTCCATCATATATCAACATCAACACCCCCCTCGTCGCACCTACCTCTATTCTTGGACTATCCGTGACGTGTTGGCCCTCTTTCTTCTCTTCCTTCTTAGAGGTCAACAATACGCGTCCGGACCCGATCGAATCGTTCACTCTCTCACCTGTTTTCTTCTTCTTTACTTTCCTCTTTTTTCGCCCCTGCGAACTTCAACAACAACACGCTCGCCCATCCCATCATTTGCGTTCTCGACACACAGCTGCCGACATCGCGGCGCCTGATTATTTCTTCTATGGTTTTGACAAGGTAGAAGCCATTTCAACATGGCCTTCAACTTCAACTGGTCGCCGTTGACGGCCGACGCCGACTTCTATGCTCGTGCGCGCGATCTTCTCACGAAAGCTCTTAACAAGAACCCGAAACCACCCATCATCGTCGACGACATTCTGGTCAGCGAGCTCAACCTTGGCACCGTGCCCCCCGATTTGGAAATCCTCGAGATTGGCGACTTGGCGGAGGATAGATTCCGAGGTATCTTCAAGATGACCTACTCTGGCGATGCGTTCTTGACATTGAAAACGCGAGTTCAAGTACGTTCTTCAATTATACATGTCGCATCTGACGTTGTTCTTTCCTTCTGTCATGAGCCCTTTTGCTGCTTAGGCAAAGTTGATTGTTGTTACTTGGGTGCTATTTTTCAAAATTTACCCTTGAGATTCGGGGCATATTTTGTCACGATAGACTCTGGCAGCAACCATGACTTTGTGGCATGAATACTCTACATCTCTCTTGTTAAAATGGCAAAACACCGTAGCAGACACTGACATTTTTAAAGGCCAATCCCTTAAACACATATCTCTACTCCAAACCGAGCTTCACATCCCCTCAACCGTTGGCCGCTGCATCCGGTCTCACAATTCCACTCTCAATCACATTATCGGAAATCAAGTTATCGGCATTTATCATTCTCGTCTTTTCTAGACAAAAGGGTCTAACACTCGTCTTCCGGAATGATCCTCTCGAGTCTCTCAAAGTTTCGTCAACTTTCGACTCCATTCAGTTCGTTCGCGACTATCTGCAAAGGACCATCGAGCAACAACTGCGCAACTTGATGATGGACGAACTACCTGCCATTATTCACCGACTATCTCTGCAATTGTGGTGCCCTGACCAAGCCAACAAGGGCACAGCTACGCCCAAAGAAGAGGAGGATGAGGCTGGTGTGGACCCCCTGGCAAGCCCACCCCTGGACCCGGTGGATGCGAATGGCAACCTTCTCGACCCTAATGCTATTTCGGAGCTCACACTCAACGGAGGCGGTGAGGTTCAGTCACTTTTTTCACAGAAAAATTTGTTGCGTCTTGCCGCCCTGACCGACTCGCATCGTACCCTGTCTCTCTTCACCCCGGGCATTCGTGACGTGGTTTTTCGGGCTTGGACAGGGCATGGAGATCGATCCGAGACATCCACTCCGTCCATCGGCACCCCGACCTTGTCCAAAACATACTCGTTTCATGCCGGCCCAACTACCACTTACACGTTCTCGGACACAAGCAGTGCAGCACACGGTCACCTCCCAGCCCGTCCCTCTCTTGTCAGCATAAATTCCACATCCGGGCATCCATTGGGCTCTGGTAGCCGAGCCCGAGCCGGCCGCAAGAAGAAGACCCGCGTCGTGAACCTCCGACGCACCAAGTCAGAAGCTGCCACGCCTGAGAATGTCAGCGAAGCCTCCGAGACCGCATCTGTTGATGTGCCCATCTCTGAGCCTGCCTTTGTCGACACCATTCCAGAAGAGTCAGTACAGGGATCTGTCGTAGCTGAGGCGCCAACACCCAACAAAGTGCGTTTCAGAAGCATGGAACAGACTGGCTCTCGACCCACCATGGCTGCATTGCATTCAAAGTCTCAACTTTCAGAATCCGTCACCGCCAAAGTTCTCGAGTCTGCAGAGCTCGAGAAGGCCATGGCGATCAGCTCTACTGAACACCCGGGCAAAGGCAAGGCAGAGAAGTCATCCAGCTTCGAGAACCAGAGCACGAGCTCGGAAACCTCATCGGTTATCCTCGAGCAGGCTTGGATCATGAAGATGGCTGGCGAGATTGCCAAGCGAGTCTACGATGAAAAGCACAGACAGCAGGGCCCACGGTGGGAAGAGCAGGACGCACCCCCCGCATACGAGGCGACTAGCCCATAGCATGCGTCAAAAACACACGACGAGTATGAAAAATTATCCCCACCCTCCTTTGTTTCAATTCTCTTCATTCTTTTATTCTAGGCGCTGGTGTTTCGGGGATTGGGTTTAGGGTCGTTCAGGTTACGTCTTTATTTGCTTATCTTGAAGGCGTTTATGAGAAGAGGGGCTGGGGGATAAAAAAAGGTGAGCCGGGAAAAGCTCGTGGTCGGTCACGGAGTGGCTCATTGCGTTTCTTGTCTTTGAACGCTGGTGTTCAAAAAGGGTCAATAGTGACTTGTTAGTCGCACCAGAGGCGACGATGTTTGTTTTCGTGTCTACTGTCTGAATCTCAGCAGTAGACGAATGGTTGGTTCGTTGGCTGATCTTTGCATTTCTACTACAATTAACGTATGAGATGGAAGGGAACCGGCACTGGTTGGGATAACTGCAATTATGATGAGCTAGTTGTATGGTGATCAGTGTCCTCCCTGAGGGGTTTAAGATAAGGAGCGACAAGCGAGCGGTATGTCGACTCGAGAGGAGGGGGAAACGCCAAATAGGAAAACTCCAATCCAAACATTCTAAATCGTTACTCGTGAGACCATTTCCTGCAATGATCTTGATTCCATGCTATGCCATTTTACGCCATATTGGGTTGAGAGGAAAACGAGGCCTGATACTGCTTGAGCATGTATTCTATTCTTGTTCATGACTCTAGTTTAATTACATTTACATGGGGTTTAGACGACCCAGTTTATCCCCCAAGATTCAGTGTATGCATGATCTTAACATCTTGCTTTTCCTTGACAACCTCGCTTAATACCGAGGAATGATGGCAGGGTATGTCCATGTCCATCCGTCCGGGAGTTTGAGATACATAGCCCCTCAAGGATGGCTGGGGAGTTGGTCATAGCTTGATCGGCCCAGCTCTGATCAATGCCGACACCGCCCTTGCCTTAGGGCTGAGGTGACTCGTGCGAGATGTGTCTCGGCCATCCTGGTCATGCCGGTGCTTGAGATTTTCGCCGCCAAGTTTCTTGATTTTGTAGCTCAGATCCGTTGCTGCGCCTTCGTATTGATGGTGCGTTTTGCAAAGAATAATGTCTTGCCATAGTTCTGTTTTGCCTGCTTTTGAGTATAATCCTCTTCCTCACCCGACCGCTCTTCTCCTAGGACTTTGCCGCCGCCGCAGCAGCCTGGTTCTCCTGCTTCAGTTTCGCCAAAAGCTCTTCCTTCTCCTTAAGTTCGGCCAGGATCTTCTTGCACATCTCCTCTGCCTTGGCCTGCGCGTCTGCCAGCTTTTTTATCTCTGCTGCTTCGGTCTCGAGACTAAAAGGCTGACCGGGACGGGTGTGCGCGGGGATCATGGCCGAGTGTTCCCATGATTCGTTGCTGTCTGCCGGAGGGAGAGAGGGCGGTGCGCGTGTTTTGCCTTTGCCTTTGCCGCCGGTAGGTTTCCAGCCCTTGGGGGCGGCATCTTGGGTGAGGATGTTGTAGAATGCTTCGTAGGGTTCGTTGAAGAGTTGCTCTTCGTAGCTCCATGAGCGGATCTCGCCGTTTGCTGCAATCATTGCTTGTTTCTCTTCTTCGTTACGACCGTAAGGGTGTAGACGTAGGTAGTGGTATAGAGTCTGAGGTTTCTCTCCAGATTCGTTCACGTAGTAGAGCTTGATGGTGATGTCGAATTCACCCCATCCTGTCTCGTCAACAGTAAAAGGCTTCCCGGGCTCGCCCTCGACCACTGCGATACGTTAGTCCTGATGGTATCGATAGGGATCATAAGTTGACGGACTTCGAACATAATTGGGAATAGACTCATGGAGCTTGAATTGCACGCGACGCAGCCAGTATGTGATATCGGTATCATCGAGTCCCTTGACAAAGACACGCCATGAGTGAGTATGCGTGTCGGGAACACCGGCAGGTCGAGGATTCGTGTCGGAGAAGGGGACAGCTGTCGTGCCAACGATGAACGGTCGTCGAATCTGTGTGAGCTTGACGCGCTTTCCGAGTTGATTCTGCGGCGCCATAATTGCTGCTATGTGTACGCTCGCCTCTAAGAGAATGTCCCTAGTTGAAAAGTCTTGTTGTGGAGTTACGATACGGTTTGTCGCAAAATAAAGTTGATGATGTAGGAATTGAAGATTGTCGCATCAAGATCTGGTTAGAAGTGTCAGCCTTGCTACTGTGCCACAGGTGCCACAGTCGACACAGCCAACTGGTGTGGACCCCTGCCACGATTCCCTAGTAGCCTTGTGGCAGGTCATGATTTCATCGATTTCCAGACTAGAGTTCTAAAGTTCTAGCTTGAGCTATCAACTTCTCATTGAGCTTGAAGGTTCAATTAAACGTTCCTTCGTTTTCACACTTTCGTTCTTCGTCATTAGCCTCTTTACTCTCCTCCCAAGCTTTCTTATCTCGAGCTTCAGCTTCACTTGGTTCAAGTAGCTTCAACCGGAGCTCTCTCCAGCTTATCTTCGACATCACCCCATTTTCCATCATGTCCACAGCAGCTAAGAAACTCGTCGTTTGTGGAGGAACGGGCTTCCTCGGTTCGAGGATCTGCAAACATGCAGTATCCAGAGGATGGGAAGTAACTTCTATCAGGTAATTGGCCACCTGTTGTCCTTTCTACATATCTCATCTTAACCTCACCTCCATGTATAGTCGCTCCGGAGATCCTAAATGGGATACCATCACTTCATCTGCCTCACCTCCACCATGGGCTCACAATGTTAGCTGGGAACGCGGTGATATTCTTCGCCCGGCCACGTATGCACCTCTGCTTAACGGTGCCGATTTTGTCGTTCACAGCATGGGCATCCTCCTCGAGGCAGACTACAAGGGCGTTATATCTGGAAAGGAGTCGCCCGTCTCGGGTCTTAAGAAGGCATTTGCACCCGTTCGTGACCGCGGTGTGGACCCTCTGAAGAAGAACGAAGGCGAGGATATCAAGCCGGCCGATCCTAGAGACCAATTCTCATATGAGATTATGAATCGCGACAGCGCCGTAACGCTGGCTAAGCATGCCGCTGCCGCTAAAGTCGGTTCTTTCGCCTACATCTCCGCTGCCGCCGGTGCTCCAGTCCTGCCTCATCGCTACATCAGCACCAAGAGAGAGGCCGAGATCGCCATCGCCAACAATTTCCCCCAGATGAGAAGTCTTTTCGTGCGACCCTCATTCCTCTTTGACAGCTCTCGCCCCATCACAATGCCATTGGCGGCCATGGTCGGCTTAGGCACTGCTCTTAACGGCTTGACTGGCCGCTACTTCCAGTCCTTCATGGGTGCTGCTGGTATCAAACCTATCAAGGTCGAGGATGTCGCTGAGGCTGTGGTCGAGGCACTGAGCGATGAGTCGGTCAAAGGAGTACTTGAGGTTGCAGACATTGAGGAGCTGGCAACCAAGGCATGGCGAAAGACTATGCTGTGATTCTATATGCTCTGTATATCAAAAGCATGAACGCTGAAAAGTGTATTATACCCTAGTGAAAGGAACGTTATGTAATCTACCTATACTTATTTATCTACCCAACATTAAATCATGGTTCCTCGTTCGAAACTATCCCGGATCTCCGCCGTGTATTTGTTGTAGAACCTTGACAGCTTCTGGTTGAACTGCTTGTTCTTCTCGTTGATATATGTAACGTCGCCGTCGTCTCCGTTCTGCGCCATCCTCTCCTTGCGCTTCTTCATTCTCGCGTCTTCTGCTCGCTGCATATCCGCGACGAGACGGTCTACCGCTGACTTGTCGGGTCTATTTTCCGTGAATGACGTCGAATCGGCAGTCGAGTAGAAAGATCCGTCCTTGTCCACAGCGATAAGCTCGCCATCTTCTGTCTCCACGATGTCCAGGCCGCCGGACGCGGCAGCCCTTTCGATCGCGGCCATTTTGTCTTTATTGTACTTGTCGACGTCGACATTGATATTCTTTAGCTGCCGCTTATAGACTTTGTTGCTTTCCTGGGTGTAGTCGGCGAAAGCGTTGTTGTCGCGATGCCCAGCCTTCTTCTTCAGACGCTTATCCCACTTCTCACTCTCCTCGACAGTCCAATCCCAAGCGCGTTTGCGTTCGAAATCCTCGCCGGCTTCCTCCACATCCGCCTTCAAAAGCTTCTGAGATGCAATCGCGTGTTTTCGGTTAAGAGCCGTGAGTTGGCTGGGATCTGCTGCTAATCTTTGAGACTCCAAGGTTGCTTCCTTCAGGTTCTTCTCCGATGACGTCTTTGCACGGGCCTGGAGAGCTTTAAATCTCGCCATACGATCCTTGGCCTTATCGCCAGAAGATGCCTCAGCTCCTGGTTTCGCGGCCGCATTTTCAGTCGATTCCTGAGCGACGACTGGTTCGGGTTCGGCTGAAGGCTCTTGAGTGTCGTCTGGGGCGGAAACTTGTTCTGTCGCATCTGAAGTTTCCTCTACAGGAGAGGTGGCCGTTTCGGTTCTTCTCTTCTTTGCTGGAGGTGCCATACTGTTAATGGTTTACAGGGTTTGCTGGCTATTGTGTTAACAGTTGAGCGGTTGTAAGGTTACGAGCGATGAACAAGACAGAATGTGGATTGTTGTATGTTGTGGAGCGCTCTGCAATGTCATGAAAAGATCGTGAAGCCAAACCCGTCTTTGCTGAGTCATCGCCTTTTTAGTGTCTCCTGACGAATGGTGGGCCAACTTGACACAACTATATGGAGAATTGGAGATAAGCACGCCACGAGATGCTTCTCTTAGGTATGCAAGGAAACGTTTAAGTTTTTCATAATTTCAATTCAAGGAGCGAGCTTCAATTCTGGAATTATCACCGATTCAGTTAGGGGATTCTCAACCGTGGCATATGGAAATATATGGCTCCGACTCTGATCGTCAATTGCACCGCCACATATTCTCCTCCCAAGTTAGCCTTTCAGAAGGTCAGGTCTGGAGCCTCCCAGCTGAAGGCCTTAGACAAGGGTCCTAGCAGCAGGATCTCCAGTGCCGTTAGCGGCCCACTTCCCCAGATGCTCCTGTGGAGCCGCTAGAGCTCAGGGACAACCTGCCTGCTGAGGGCGTTGTTCCTCCTACAAAGCCAGCAGCCTTTAGAGACAGCCCACTCATGTCTGGTAGCAATGGTAGGTAGCATGAATGAATCTTTTAGGAAGGCGCCTCTGCGGCGTCGAAGTAACGGCATTATTGAACTGCGGGGGAGATGGCAATGAACGTGTCCGAAGCCCTTCCGTGTCTCGTTTTATTTCTAACTCCGTCAACATCCCTTTTCTTATCACGAGCTTCATTGTTCGCGCCATCTCAATCACGTTTGGCAAATATAGAGGATCCTCCAAAACTCAATTCTGTTTACTTTCTGAACACCTGCGAGGATCCTGCTCTACTGCAGCCTCTTGCGTACTTCAAATCAGCCATTACCGGAGTTTCCCAACTCAACGAGTCAGTATGGTGTGTCTTGGATTTGTGCGGCGCCCACGAGCCACGACAAGCATACACAACATATCCATACAGCAACAGCGTCAAAAGTCGTTTATCAAGCGGGTGGACAGCACCGGCGAGGTCTACTACACTTTCAATCGAAAGGGAGTTGCACAACCCAAACCACCACAACAACACGAGCTTTTCGCCATCAATGACCTTCTTCTTGATCTCGATGATTGGGACAGCACTTACGTTCGCCCCGTCAATGAGAGCGACGAAAAACTGCTCCGAGAAAAGTGGTCCGTCAACCAGCAACGCAGCAGGCTCCAGGATCAGATGCTACACTTTGAGAATGAGTTGAATTGGTCTCGGCGCAAAGTTTTCGATACTTTCTCACAACCTGCCAGTGCACGGAGACTCGGACCCCAAGATATCCTTTCTGCAGCTCTAAGGGGCAACTCAATGATGAGTTCACAAGTTGGGTCGTCACAAGCTCGAAGTCAGAGCACTAGCGCGTCGACGGCTGCCGAAATGTTAAGCTTAGGAGATGAGGGTCACCCTATTCACACCACTTTCTCAGAAAACGGAATACCAAAACAAGTCCGACAGAATGACGAGACTTTACTTCACTGGCTGAAGCTTCGTCAACAGCAGTACCAGACTCAACACCAGGCGGGAGTATTTAAACCCTCGTTAAAACAGACTGTGGAGGCGTTGGGAAAGCAGGACACAATCGCCAATGTGCGAAGACTTGTCTTTCGTTGTCTAGACTCAGGGCTTGATGTGGCAGCCTTATCCAATGCTTTACATGACACCAACAAACAATCGGTCGTCCACTTAGCGCCCAGTCTTCGGAACGCTTGTGCGACGATCCTAGACAAACACGAACCTAAATACGAGGGTTATCTTGAGGTGTTGGCTCTCCTCGGTAACCTCTACCACAGACTTGCCAAGGAGGGAGTACATTTGGATGGCTCGTTATGCAGCTATGCGTTGAAGCTTTCAGGCGAAGCTTGCCAACTCGAGGTCAATAGAGAATATTTCGGCCTGATGTTATCAACTCCATTTTGGAACGAGAGACAGGCCTTGGAGGATGTTCTGCTCGCTTTAAGAGCGTACTCCAGCCACGCCAGAGAGAATACCTTCACTGCGCGCGACCGACAAAATCTGTTCTCTCTATTGACAGGTTCCGGTGAGGAAACGTTTACCAAAGAATCCTTCCGGACACTCATCGTCAAAAATCACGAAGCTGAAGATACTGGGAGGACTGATTCGATTATAGTCGATGCGTATTTGGTATACATCCAACTTCTGGGTCAACTGGGTGCATCCAGGACTCTGTGGTGGGAGCGGAATCAATCAGTAATTAAGGTTGACGGACTGGCGAGGAACGGGAAGCATCCGGTGCTGAGAGGAGTTTCGGAAGAGAGGCTGGCCCAAACCTTCCAATCCGCGGTCGGAGCGTTATCCTCAGTTGTGGCTCCTGGTGACGATGCACCCCCAAGTGATCTTGACTTGGCGGGATGTGCCAAGCTTGACTACCAATCAATTGGCAAACATGATGCCGACACCTGGGTCGGGCACCAGCGGTAACAGGCACGCGCAGTGTGAGACCTTACTAGAGGCGGTGCTCATGCAGATTTTAAAACAGCCCGCTTGATAAGTACTTGGTGGGAGCGCATACGGCATTTGCCTGGCAGTGTTATTCAAAATCGGTCTGACTTGTGAGATGATCGTATCTCGTCTCAGGGGTTGCGATAATTTGCACAATCAGGGAAGAGGCAAGAGACCGGTTTTCCTGAAGAGAAAAGCCAATGACAATTTTAATTTGGCCAATGTATCTATTCAGCCCTGTGAAGTGATTGTGGAGGAGGACGAGCTGCACGGCGCTGGTCAAGCCGCAGTGCGTAGAGCTGAAAGACACACCCGTGCGTCGCGATTGGAGGCTTCCGCCATATTACTCTCCCTAACTGCGCCCATTTCCCATTGATTCACGAATCACAGCAACAGTCAATTAGACTAGAGAAGTAGCTGGTATCACCAGCTGGCTGGGTCCGTGTTGGACCCGTCCCGTCTTGTCATCCCACACTCAAAATCCATCCAACAGGACCACAGAGAGCGTACAGCCCTCCAAGATGCATGGGAATTATCCAGATTTCGTCGACCCAAAACGTGTATATTGGCGTGCCCGTTTCGCGCTATCTGCTGCACACTGTGGCTTTCTCGTCCGAGGCGTCAAGTGGTAAGAGTCGGTCATGAGTCTGGGCCTCGAGCATATTCAGCCCTGGATGCCGCCTCCGCCACGTCGTTCACCGTTGCATTTCCCCATTGCCAGGTCTCCCCTGGTTATCGTCCCTTCAGCCCTTGACCTAGGTTATCTGACTTGGGTTGCCTGCGTTTGTTATGCGGATTCCGGTCCCCAACCTTTTTCTACCCGGTCACCCTCTCCTTGGGATTGCTTTTCCTGCACCTGGAGTGAGCATTTCCATTTCTACAGCACTTTCTCGACGACATATTGCTTCACGACAAATTACCAGTAAGATCAAGTAGCATGCGTACACCATTGTGGTGTAAGCTATGAAGCTCATATCTACACATCGAGTGCGCGAAGTACGCGAGGGTTTGGTGGCTCTTGTCATCCTGGGCTTCTATGTCACCGTTGCTGTTCAGCAGAGAGATCCGATCAGCAACTTCTGTCGACGATGGGGCCATCAGACCGCTGTGGTTGACAACAAGCTGTACATAGATGGCGGCCTACTAACATATAATCCTGCACCACGTACACCGGAGAACTTCTCAAGTAAGTGTCCCAGTAGGCGGGATCATATACTCGTGAGAAGGAATACATGTCACCGCCGCAAACTTTGGAAGGATTCAAAAATTGACATTTCATAAGATCCATATCTCATCTATCATGATTTGAGCCAGACTTCTCAGTCGGGCATGCCGCCCCCTTACGCAAATCTCAGCAAGAATTCGAGTATCCCCAACGTACACGGCGGAATATTATGGCCGGATGACATCAACAAACGCCTGTATCTCTTTGGTGGCGAGTTCTATCAAGAGACTCCGTGGCCATTCAGTCTGTATGCTTACGATGTTATCAACGATCAATGGGACAACTACGGCTCGCCCAGGTCTTCCGATGTCGTCGGTGTTAGTTATGGTGCAGGCGTCTCCATTTCAAATCGAGGAGAGGGCTATTACTACGGTGGCTGGATCAACGAAGCAAACAACGCGGACTGGAATGGCTCGGGAATTTTGACGTCTTACATGCTTCGGTATGACATGGACTCCAATAGCTGGGCCAACATGACCGGGCCTGACAGTATAGGCCGAGCGGAGGGTGTCATGGTATATTTACCAGTGGGAGATGGGGGTATGCTCATATATTTCGGAGGCATCCGGGCGACAGTCGACGGGTCTTGGGAAGCACAGCCCATGAACCAAATCATCCTTTATGATATTCTGAGTGGGAAGAGCTATTTCCAGAACGCCACAGGCGATGTTCCTGAACTTCGGCGACGTTTCTGCGCGGGGGCAACCTGGGTCGATGATCAATCATCCTACAATATGTAAGTTCTACTCACTCTCATATTTGCGAGTAATCTTCTGACATATTCAGTTATTTGTATGGTGGGTTGGGTGAGGCGGAAGGCAGTCTCGGCTACGATGACATTTACGTCCTATCACTGCCTAGCTTTACTTGGATCCGGATGTATCCTGTTGACTCAAACACCACAGGAGACTTTCCTCATCATAGCTTCTCGTGTAATGTTGTCAACGAAGCCCAGATGATTGTTCACGGTGGCTTCTTCCCAGCTACCGAGGACTGCGATGCCCCGGATCAGTGGGGACTTCATAACATGGATATGGGTAAACAAAACAATGACAGCTCGCCCTGGGCCCTATGGGACCCGGACAAGACAAGCTATGTCGTTCCTACAGATATTATAGAGGTCATTGGAGGAAGTGCAGACGGTGGGGCGACAAAGACGACGCCTGATGATGGATTCATGCATCAAGACCTGCGGGCACTGATGACGAGGAAGGCTTCGGTGGCATCGAGATCACCGACACGAGAGGTTCCAGGGGCTACTGGTACCGGCAGCCCGGACCCAGAAAACAAGCTGTCTACTGGTGCCATTGTGGGTATTGCGGTAGGTGGTGGTGTTGGATTGATCGCCGCGCTTGTTGGATGCTTCTGTCTTGTACGACGTTATCGCCGAAATCGTGACCGTCAAGGATCGCAGCAACCCATGTCCCAGCCTTACGACTATCATCACCCCTCGTTGCCGACGAGCACATTATCTCCTGGCCCCTGGAGTCCTCACTCTTCAAGTTTTAGCCCTTCAAGCCCGCCCCCATTCATCTCACGGCCTCAGACGGTCCAAAATCCCCAAGGACCCCCGGTAGAACTACCGTCCACCAGCATGCATGATGTTCCTCGCGTGTCGCCTTATTCAGAGACATTTGTTCCAGGAGAACCAAAATATGACTATCAAGGCAACACCTGGACTCCTCAAGTTAGCATGATGCAGGTCCCGGAGCAGACGCAATCACCCGGAAACTCGTATAACGAAGGAAGTGAGGTATCGCCACATGCGTTGAATCAGAATGCTGGTTATTTCCCATCCCGTACTCCGCAGGAGCTGGCATCTGAAGCGGAGCGACGACGTTCGCAAACTTCTCGGAAACCGGTACACCAGACATACTATCACCCTTGACGACTGCATTGTAAACGGTTTCTTTATGAAGGTTTTTAATTGCAAACATTGGTTTGAATTTGGTCATTTATGTTTCCGATCTGAATAGGAGCATATTTTGGATTGGATTAAGGAAGTAAGTGTAAGAGAATATTGGAATGGTTGAGCTTGGAAGAGAAAATTATTTCTATTGGGATCGTATATAACTGCTTGCTGCGTGCGATTTCGTGTATCCAGATAGCCTTGTCACTCCTTTGGTTCGGGATAGGCCGAGTAAGGGTTTCAGTTTACGTTGATCATGATGAAAAGGAGTGGTTATTGAAGTGGTTATTGAAGTGGTTATTGAAGTGGTTATTGAAGTTGGTTCGGTTATCTGGTGATAGAATATTACCTTATGCATTATCGATTATACTCGCACTAACTTGGCCATACACTGGAACAAATGAAAGACATGCATCAGTGTGTGATACCAGCCAAGCCTTTGCGTTCCAGAATTGAGCATGGTAGAAGACGCATGGCTTGATATATCCATCCTGCTTTTTGGTCTACTATTTGAGCAACTGTCGTTATGGCTATGGCTACAAGACATACCAACGACCTTTACCGAGTGCATCCACCGATGCTTTAGTTCTATTACACTTGGGTGCCTGAAGAGATGATCAGCCCAAATCGAATTGACAGCGAGAGAAAGAGAAGAGAGGGATATGGTGAAGCTGGGCTAGGTGAACCCCGGAGTTAGATACAGATGATTTAGTTGGGGCAGTTGAAGATCGTGCTACATATGTATGGTACTCAAACATAAGCTACGCTACCTTAGTATTACTAAGATTCCCAACTGTGTCAGTCCCTCACATAACACCCTGCGCTTCTCGGTCACCCGGCTCCCTTCAGCCGCGACATCGGCGCTTTCTCCTGCCAAGGCTCCTCCTACAGGACACCCTTAATCAACCTTTTCAAGCGCTTGAGCTATACAAATCTCACGGCCAGTCATTCCAGTCAACTAGACCCTTATAAGGGGGTAAGAAGACGTATATAAGGTGGCGCAATGCACCTATCCATACTAGTAGTTATAGAATCAACGCAAAATCACAATACCCAATGTGCCTCATAGACCTCTGACAATTTTCACCTAACAGCTTTGATTCCTCCCGGACTCCAGGCTAAGAACCGTGAAGACCGCTGGTTCGCTCGCGCATTAGCTGTCGCCGGGCCTTGTCCTTTTCTGCAATCAACCGCCGTTAGCAAATGGCCATATCATAGTGTTACAGTCCCCGGAACTATAGCTTACCTTTATCATAAACCAAGAACTCGTGGAGGCCAGCACCTGCCGGTACCATAGGCAGGACAGGCACCTTCTTATCGGTGATAACCTCGAGAAGAGCTGGACCGTCTGTGTTGATGAGCCATTCGAGGCTAGCCCGAACGTCCTCTGGCTTGGAGACCTTCCTCGCCTGCACACCCATTGCGTCGGCTAACTTGACAAAGTCTGGGTTCCGCTGGTGGGTGTGTGCATAGCGGTCCTCGTAGAACAGGTTCTGCCATTGGGTAACCATGCCTTGCTCCTCGTTATTCAGAATAATAACCTTAACGCCAATATTGAATTGAGCAGCGGTGGAGAGCTCTGTTAGGGTCATATTAAAGGACGCATCGCCGTCAATGTCGATGACGAGGGCGTCTGGTTTCGCTACTGCAACTCCGATCGCACTTGGCAGCCCGAAGCCCATCGTGCCTGCATCCCAGGGTCAGAATTAGGGTCGTTACATACTTGAAAGACCAAGAAGCATGACAAGATTTGGGTTTGGGGATAGGAAAGGCCAGGGAGAAAAGGCCAAGGTGCTGTCAAAATATCACGTACCTAGTCCACCGCTCGTGACAAACGATCGAGGCTCTCTCCATGAGTAGTGCTGTGCTACCCACATTTGCTACTTCAGGTCAGTTGGTGTTCGTAATAGTGTTGGCCTCTCACGAGGAACTCACATGCTGGCCCACTCCAGTCGAGATGATTGTCTTCTTGTCAATTTTAGAGGTGAGATCGCTCAGCTCCTCAATTAGGGACTGGGGTTTGATGAGACCGTTGCCTCCAGGAGCGTCAGAGCGTTCATAGTTGGACAGAGGCCACTTGGCCTTCCATTCGGATATCTTGTTAAACCATTCGCTTCGTTGCTCCATGCTTGTAGGTGTGAGCATAGGTAGAAGCATCTTAAGGTTGGTGGCAACATCGCCCTCAATAGCCTCAGTCGCTTGAATGACCTTGTTGATATTCTTAGGCAATATATCAAAATGAATAATGCCGCCTCGCTTCTCAGCTGCTGCTGCTTTAGCATTAGGAGCGAATTTGGAGGTGTTCAGGACAACACGGTCATCAAAGCGAGCACCGAGAGCAATAATAAGGTCGGCCTCCTGCATGGACATATTGGCATATGCCATGCCATGCATACCCAGCATGTGTAATGACTTCTCGTCACGCTCATCAAATGCGCCAAGGCCCTGGAGAGTTGTTGTGACGGGAATAGAACACTTATCAGCTAGTTCGCGAAGAAGCTCAGTTCCACCCTCAGACTGGATGATGCCTTGGCCAGCGTAAATGATAGGCTGCTTAGCTACTTTGATAAGATCGGCAGCGCGACCGAGGGAGGTGTTCAGCTGCTTCTCCATTAGTTGTTTGGCAGCCTGAGAAGCGATGCTTGGAAAAGAGGGTAGGCAAGTCTGTGTTGGTATAGCCTTTCTAAGAATCCCAGCTGTGATATCCTTGGGAAGGTCGATGAGAACAGGGCCAGGACGACCACTGGTAGCAATCTCGAAAGCCTCGTTGATTCGACGGGGGAGCTCAGCAATGCTTGTAACCATGCAATTCCACTTGCACGCAGGCCTGCTAATGCCCACAGTATCGCACTCCTGAAACGCATCTAGTCCGATCGCACTTGTTACGACCTGTCCAGTGAAGACCACAATGGGCGTGCCATCTGAGAGAGCATCTTGCATCGGTGTGATGACATTGGTCGCTCCCGGACCAGATGTAACGAGGACGACGCCAGGTTTTCCGGTAGCACGTGCATACCCTACGACATATTAATATAATATAAACCTTGTTCAACCAAGCAAGTCTTACCTTGCGCCATGTGGCCGGCACCTTGTTCGTGTCGAGGCAAGATAAAATCGAAGTGTTTCGAGTTGTAGATGGCGTCAAAGACGGGAAGGATGGCGCCTCCTGGGTAGCCGACTAGGAGTAGTTAGCACGTGGGTTCTCATTTAGCCCTGCCAACGAAGGCAAGTTTGGTTGGAGAAGGGAGACAAACAAATATGCTTAACACCGTGTCTGAGCATCATCTCATGAAAGATCTCACCGCCCGTCTTTCCGATGAACCTGGAAGTATATGAGCAAGGGCTCATCGTGGTTTGAGAGAGAATTCTTACGACTCATCCATCTCGGGTTTCGATTGGTTGACAAGAGGCTGAACATGACGACGAGATTCGGGTTCCAAGTTGAAGGCTGGGCTGGGCACGGGGCGAGTTTGACTATAAAGCAGGTCAGCAACATGATTGAGATGAGTTTAACAATGAAACATCAATTGACTTGGTGAAGCGAGCGTTGGGCAATCCTCGGCGTCTTTCGAGTCAGAAACACGGATGGTTGTTGGGCGGTGAAGCGTGACACCACGAACGAGGTTATGAGAATTCAAAGAACCAAGGGAAACAGCCAAAAACTTACGGTGCGGCAGAAGTGGTAGCAGTGGCCTTTGTTCTTTGCGTCGCGGGCAGCTTTGAATGCGCAAGAGTGGCTGCGGGCGTCGTCCGGGCCCTCGCCTGGCCAAGGGCGTTGATAGCCTTTCTCGTAGGGCGATTTCGGAGCATCGTGGAGGAGTAGATGGATTCGGAGGGGAGGAAAGATCTCAATTGCATGAGTGAGCACAAGTGCTCAGTGGAGAGAAAGAGAATCTGAAAATGCCAGTCTTTGCTTCGGGATTGAGGATGATGAAGAGGAAAAAAAAAATTGTTGGAGGAAGAGGGAGGCGCTGGCGTTACTAGGTAGATCTATAGTGCAGCGCAGCGCAGTGCGAGGAGGCGAGGAAGGTGGGAGAGGCTAGCCAAGGAAGGTTTGGCTCTGGATCGGAGCGAAGCCGGACACAAACCTGGGGCAAGACTCAATTTAAAAAAAAAGAATTAAGAAAAAAACCCTCCAAAAAAGGGACCACACAGTCACTGTAGAGTCAGCACATTCATAGTCACGCTCCGACGTCGCCCGGCAAAAAATGCGGGGTCACTGTTCGTGCCAGATAGCCAATCGCGTACGTTTCGACGCCACCACCAGAGCGCATGGTGGTGCCTTTGGTTAGTAATCAAGACACTGGCCGCTGTAATTGGCGTGCGGGGAGACATCGGAGTAGATGATCCATGACGAGCTGCAGCCACCTCCAACTCTTCTCCCTCGCCCCCATCTGTGAATCAGTCTGTGGCTGGAACAGACAGATCTCCATACATCAGCGGGGAAGAAGAGCAAGGCGGCGTCCACCACGCATCAGTCTTGCGTCAAGAACAATCTTGAGACCTTCCTCTTCTTATTTTCTGGTAGTCGCGCAGCACGCACGAATGGACTTTGTCTTCTCAAAGTGGTTGTTTTATCTGGCACTATCATATAGGTCACCGTGTCTTGCTAAGTTGGCGATGATTATCCAAATACATAGCATAGTAACACAAACCTGCTCCGAACCCTGCCCAACAACCTCGCAAACACCTGGCTCGTCTCACAGTCCTCATCCAGAGATCTGTTGGACTTTGCTTCAGCTCGAGTCTCGCTGAGCATGTACTCAGCTGGCGAACAAGTGTCCGCCGAAAACATGACATGGTAACAAATCACACAGCATTCCCGCGTTCCTCTGTCTCCTCGTCCAAAGAGCCGCTGGTCTCGGCTTTGGCTTCGACTGCAGCTTGTCGTAGATATATATACCCTTCTAGCACGAAGCGCATTTGCGGTTCGCCCCATACCAAACTTATCCACAAACGCCATGTGGACTGATTGCCAGTCCTTATTTTCTACTTCCTCCTTCGTCATTGTCGACGACCAAGCGTCTTCCGATGGGGACCATCTACTGCATTGCTCCATGCCCGAAGCGTCTGATAGAGGGTACAGCCTATGCTGGATGACACTTGCAGTCCACGGATGTCCGAATGCTTCTTTCCATGTCAGGCCGAGCTTCTTGGCGAGCTTCCATCTTGTGTCAGGTCAGGATAGGAGCGCAGGTAATTATCTTCTTCCAGTGTCCATCTATGAAACTTTCCACGGGAATTTTTAGACAGACGAACAAGTCTAGTTTTTAGACTCGTCAGGTTCATGGTAGGGCCGAACTCTTTCCTCCAAGCCTGATACCTGCTCTGGTCGTTGTATCCATCCTAGAAGGTCTCGAGAAATTCGTCCTCCTTAGAAGTCCAACATTTCTGTGAACCTTGGAAAGACGGAGAGGAGTGATTTTCACATTCGGGGTTAGGCCCGTGACCGAGATTGAGGCTGAGGTATTCAATTCTCTGGATAATGTCCTTATCGGTTCGCTTTGTCTCGGCCGCGTTTTATCAAGGCCCTCGCATGCGGTCATCAGCGCTATGTCCTCCTCGTCAGTCCAAGAAACAGCTGTCTCTGCTGCAATAAGCTTGAGGCGAGCAACCACCACAACCGGAGTTCTTTTGGGACCAGTCTGCTCCCCCCGCGATTTCACAGCGGTTGATATGTGCTCCCTGGAACTCACAATAGTCCGGAGGTGACTGAGCTCTGGAGGAGCCCATTCCGGGTGCCCAGACTCGAAATCGGGCCTCATCAGAAGCTCCCTCTGTCTCGATATCGCATCAGTGGACCGATCGTTGTAGAGTTTCTTGTTCACTTCGGCTGCAATCTCACTGGCCGGTTTCCCAAGCTGCGCACCCGATATGATCATCGCTTGTTCTGCCTCGGTATCTGGCACGGCCTTCTTAGCAAGCCTCGATTCTTCGATCCTTTCTCGAACTTGATCGACTTTGACTTGACCGGTGCCGGGACCTTGGTTCAGTCCGGCCCAATTTGCGGCTGTGTTTTTCCCGACTTAAAGTAAGATTTGATCGTCTTGTCTTCCTCGGGAGTCCAGTCCCGGCACTTGCTTACATGCACCGGTTTACCATCCTCGTGGGTTGTCGTATCCGTGGTACGATTGGTGTCAGATTCCTGGTTCACTTCGGTCGTCGTCTGTTCCTCCATTGCGCCCAGCTCTGCATCCGACTACATCATGTCGTCCTCGGCGTCACGGCAATGTCGTTTCTTGCCCTTGTGTTTCGGCCTGGGTAGAGGCGAGGTATCATCGGGCGGTCGTTTTCTCGCCGACGAGGTAGAAGTCGAATGCTGTTCGAGTTCAGCGTCCCCTTTCGCATCCTGCCTAGCAGTTCAATGTGAGGGCACCGAAGCGCTGCTTTGCTGAATAGGTAGCTTGCTCTTGTCAGCAGAGCCATCAGGTTGGGCATCGTCTTTCTAAGCTTCTTGGATAGCCAGGGTCATGAAAAAAGCTTTGGTCAAGGGTCATGCCGCTCACCAATTCAGAACACCATAGCGATCGCGCAACCCAAGAATTCCTAGGGTTGTGTTGTGCTTTCCTAGAGCAGCTTCAACGGCATCCCATGCGCCTTGCTTCTCTAAGAAGTCCTAACCCCAAGCGACGATAGGTCGGGGCTGAGCTCTTTGCTGCCATCACGGCCCACGAAAGAGTATGGGTGTTTCTTGGACTTTAGGAAAGAGTCGCACAAAGCTTCTCATGAGAGGCACTGTCCTAGCTTCGCATCGGCCGAAAGGTCGCCGGTTCGAATGCAAGTCAGAACCCATTTGAAACGGGATTTCGCAGTCCCCCGCTGATTGAAGCCCCAGATGTTTCCATAATCTTTCAGTAGCAGATTTTCCCAGTATTTATTCATTTAGTAAGCTAAATTATTATTATACTAAGTATATTATTAAGGTCCTAATTGTTATAGAGAAGTAGGAATATGGTAAGGGATAGTTGCTTGGGAGGTAGATATGGGGTTGTCTGCGTCTGCGAACTGTTGGATGATCAGCTGGCGTCTAGGGTAGGTACGAGTTGGCTAGTACTAAGTAACTGTTTGTTTACTTGGAGGAGGAGTAAGGTTAGTTACATGTGTTAGGATATTCAGTAAAGATAAGGGATTTGGAGTGAGAAGATTGAATCAGTAGATATGCCATGACTACCGTATGTGCAGCTCAACACAAGGAATGCATGGCTGCATAAACTGAGGCCATCAGACGCATAGACTAGTGAATGTAATGTACTGATTCCAAAACAATGATGCAATGCACGACATCTGAGACAGCATAATGGCACTGCAGGTCTATCCCTACTGAGGTAATAGAGCAGGTTATGTGATGTAGGATCCGGAGTAGAAGGAGTGGACGGCGATAACAACTGATAAATAACAACAACGAGCGAACCAGGACAAGTCGTGAAACAGGAGTGGCAAAGGGTTCCTGCAGAACATCCGTCATGTGCCGCTTCTTATGCATGAGAATTGACGCTTCCATCAGGTGAGGTCTGGGTTGATACGACTCTAGAAGTATAGATAGGCACAAAGCGTGGGGAGGCAGGTAGGGAATTTATGATATGAAGTGAAAGCCGGCGGTTATGGCGCATTGAACAGTTTAAGGTCACAGGCTACAGAGTGCAGATGGTTGCTAGTGGGGGAGGGGGGAAGGATGTAAAGCGATAAGCAGATATCACGCCCGCACGAGGGGATGTGGTAAATATTCCTATCAGATATCGGTTCTAAAATAAGCAGGTCAATGTTTTCTTCATGAAGATGTATTACGGTAATGCTGTAGAGAATAACCCGAGGATATCTTGCTAGGTTTTTTTTCTTCTCCTCTCGTGAAATCTCACCGAGGATATCCGAATTTTTCTAGTCTCCAGCCCATAATCTTAAAACAAGGGGGAACCATGATGGGAAGTGAATCAGAGAGGGAGCGTGCGAGAACGATTGGCCCGTGGGTTAAGAGTCAGAGATGATGTGATGTAAGAACGAGAAAAAATTTCTTACTTTTTTTTCTCTCTCTCTTTCTTATTCCCTGGTTACTTTGCTATTGAATGACCAGGACAAGGGTGAGTGAGAGGATGTGATTTTATGGTAAACAAATATTAGTAGTGAAAACGTGAGGCAGTTTTTTTAGTTGTCCTGGAATCAATTGAAGGGATTGAGATGCAAAAGGGAGAAGCAATAGCGCCAAGAGATTCTGGAGGATAACAATGTCGGCAGTTGGTTGTCTGATGATATAAATATAAATGACTTGAGAATACCACCATAAACGATAACACAATTGGACCCTGAATTAATTCTCAATCAAGATGCATCTTTCTTTTTTTTTTTTTTTTCTTCCCCCTCCACTGTCAGACCATCACCATTACGCACTCACGACGTCTTAACAATAGGAGAAGAATCCTCTAAAGTCCGGGGGTGATATGATATGCCCGCCCCTTTCCCATATCTACTCCTATGCCAGCCAACACAGACACAAACACATACCATTGTGAAGAGCAGATTATCAAGTCAATTATTATCCACTGTACTCTAACCTAGCCTAGACTATAGCACTGCTAGACATTCCGCCCTCTCCTCTCGAATTGACTTGAGGGAAACATCTTAACCTCTGCATTTTCATCTCTACCGGGACACTCTCCCGGCATCAATCCGTCGACGCCGCAAATCCACTTCCCAGCATCGCGGGTCAGTCGTCTTGCATCTCAAGACTCGCAGTAGCAGTATATGCGGTAAATGGGGCCGGTGTACCGGGCTGAGAGAGAGGATGGAAGGAAGAACAAGGAGTCATGACAAACAGGAGATGTTCCTATACGGGAGATATCAAGGTGTATCTTTACCTAAGCATCAGTACTAAATGTTCAGTACAGTACCTGTATCGTCCTCACAACTAGCTCATCCAGGTAATTAACATCGTGAACTCGAGCAACTTCTATCCGGCCGGTCCCCCTTTTTTCTTCTTCAACTCATTGTCCTTTACTGTACTCCCTTGATCCTTGTTTAGCCTGGGGGACAAGGGAAGGGAAAAAGGAAAGCTGCCCTTTTTTCTGCTCTACTTTAGTCTTTACCCACTTAGAAGCCCAGAACCCCGCAAGAAGCCAATTTCCTAGTCTCTTTTTTCTTGATGTGAAAAAGATTTGCGCCAAGAGTAACGGTCAAGAAAGAGGAAGACAAAAAAGAAAAAGGGTTGAACGGACAAAAAAAAATGTCGATCAGTTTATGGTAAGGTGATCGTCGGATGAAAACTCCCGACGATAGGGGACGTGCTGTGAAGTAGTATAGAGAGTATAGTAATAGTTGGAATGAGGAAAGAGACTAGAGGCAATGTGAAAGACCTTCTTGTCCAACAACCAGGATGTTATTTCAATTTTTTTCTCTCTTCCTGTTTGACCGACCACAAAGGTGTCGTTTCCCTGGTTTGTTGTCATATCATACCTGTACCCCTTGTGGGGGAGACAAGACGAGAACCATGAAAATTTCTCTATTGTCTCTCCGAGATACAAGACCATGTAACTGTAAAAGTCTCCGCTGTAGCAAGAGAGGAGGAATGCAACGGCGGAACAGCATTGAACGATGTTACCGGAAGATGGGTAGGATGAGGGGCCGGTGACTGATCTTATGATAGTGTATTGTTGTTAGTAAAGCTACTACAGTACCATCCATGAAGTCTTGACCTCCGGTACCTGACAGTAAAAATAAAAACACTCCGTACCTCGGATATGAATCAACGGTGGAGTTTCTCCTCCCTGCCTTTTTTTTCTTCCAGTTTTTCTCGTCTCCTCTGATCCTCTAGTCCATCTCCCTTCAACAACGTGCCTCCTGTTTCTCCAGACTGAGATACCCATACCCGCCCTGGTGGAGATGGAGGAAGGATCCATTGGAGCCGGGAAGAGATGGGACCGGCTTGTCGCCAACACATAGTTTCTGACCGATTCGAGAAAGCCTGGATAGTCTGGTCTAACTAACTACATCTGCAGCAATTAACCGAACAGTCAAAGCGGGATTAGCTACGACAAAGAGAAGAGGAAAATTGCCCATACTAACCTAACAGGTTTAGGTGTAGTTCATAGCAGGGAATTCACAATTGCTTGATTCATGTGGTTCACAGGCAAGAGTGGGGGAAATATAATTTCACCATTTTTCAACTGAATCTAACGGTGTACGAGTAAGCTGGGTGTATATAGCATCATTGGTATGTCGTCGTTGCATAAAAATTTCAAGGGTCTTGACTCTAGAGCATTCAACAAGCCATTGAAGAAGAAAAGAAACTCGGTGAAAGAAGAAGCGAAATAGTAGCTAGCTCATGGGCAGAAGAAAAGATTACAATGCATGTGGTGTCATGTGTGTTACCCTTTTCACCATCATCAGTCCACGACATCCAAACACTGACTATCCTCTCATTGCTTTTTCTTTCTTCTTATTCTTCCATAGTACTAGACGGCTCTTTTTTTGCTTCTTTCTTCGGAGAATTTTCTACAAAACAATAAACCATCGACTCACTCTCGTTCTGATATCCAAAATGATCAGCAGACTACAGTAGTTCGTAAACACACCACGTTTCCTAATGGGTTTGGCTGGCTCCATCCCCATCTCCATTACCACCAAGTTAACCTATTCGCGGAGTTCCTTTCTGCAATAAATCCCCAATGAATAACGAATACAGCCACACTTTTGGGCGTTAGACACACACCTCGCGACGGCCCGCGACCCCAACATTTGGGAAAGAAGAGAAAAGCAAACAAACGAATGGTGGGGGGGTTCAAGAGAACTTTTGACTATCTATCATGTATCATGTATGACTATCCATCTTTATGAGGGCATGGACCTGTCATTGTACATGTGTCTGGGTACTTGGTCGATAGAGAGAAGAAGAGAGGGCATGCCTTGAAAGTATATAAAATCTTCATAACACTGCGCCATGAAGATTCGCAAGTCAAGACGCAATACTTCCCTCTGAACACGTACCGTGTTGCGTATGGAAGAAATCCTTCTCACGAAACGTGCTCACGAGAATGAATGAGACGAGAGCAGGCATCTAGCATTTCATAGTTAGGTACAGGTGGTCATGAACTTGTGGCTGGCTGCCTACCGCTGTAACCTAACTTCCAGGTCCTGCCTGCCCTGGAATTGTGCCATCCCATCGCCTCAAATCGTCACCTGCCGTGTCTGCTCGTCCAATTGGACACCACCACCCGGATGGATGAAGGGAAGGAGTAGGAAATCTTACCAAAACAATGGCCTCTCTTCGAAACAAGCCGACCATTCACAATCCTCTATCCGTCACATTCCTACTCTCTGATACCGGTATCCTAGTTCATCCCAAGCCACCATCAGACGTGCAGATTTTAGCATCTCGTTTGCTGATCGAACCCTGGGAATTAATGGCGACCAACATGAACCTACCAAGAACCGTCGGACAGCATTCCACTGATACATAAATCACATCCTTGAGATGAAAAGACTCATGCTACAACAGATATCACACGCCCACAATAGAAGCAATACGTACACACAAGCACCTCTCGACCGAGGTGACCCAGTCGCTCCGTGGGTGTTCTGTGCCTGGCATTCTTTCACTGTCCGTGTCCTGTCCTGTTGATGCTAGCTCCGATCGGCATAGATGGAAGGATGATAACATACAAAGATCCATGTTCATTGTCTGTCACCAAACACCACGGCCTGTGCTCATGCATGCACGACTTTGCTGCTCAAGGCAATACATTGTATCATCGGGCGATTCTCGAAGTATATTATTACAATACCATCATTTTTCGTCATTGGCTACATGTACCGAAGGCTGCTAATCGCTCGGTAGCTTCTTTGGCTATATGGGGATGTCCCAAAAAAGAACAAGATCACGGACTATGCGCACCCTTGTCGTCCAGTCATGTGTGTACCTACATTTGCGTGTGTGATCTCTCATCACTGAATGATGCCAATTGTGCTATCTTAGGCATCATTCGCATCTTGAGCTGTCACATTCCCTTACCGGGAATGCACCTCTGAGCCCTCTCTCTCGTTCATCCAGCACCTATTTCTTTTTCTATCTGAGCACCTGTTTGGGTTCCTGCTGCACAACGCGTTAGTGGAGATGACCTTGAGAGCTCAACATCCCCGAGACGTCCCCCAGCAATCAGGCCAGCCCTACATAGAGTATCAACTCAGGTACCAGAGCTTCCCCCACGTTCATATCGTTCAGAGCCAGTTGGTCGGTATATTTCGAATAGTTGCAGCATTTGGGTCTTGACAACAGACGCTTGCTCGTAAGCATTTCTTCGGGCGAGACAAGGCACTGCTGGGCTTGCTCCATCGCTCAACTGGCGTTATTGTCATTTGTATATTTCATGACGGCTTCAGTTGGGAAAAAAAAAACCACTGCATCGTCAAATATCAGCCACCTGACTGAGACACACTGGTACAGTACATACTTACGTACTTGATGCAGTCTGCATTCGCACCCCTCCCGCTTACAGCTCTGGACTCATCACACTTCCTCTGCCTCACCTCAACTGAAACATTCGTGTTCATGCCACCTTATCCCAAGAATAAATCTCAAGAGTGGTCGTAACTGGAAAAGGTCACAGGCGATTGCTGATCGTTGGGCCTCCCCCACTGTACAAAGTGAAATATTCCTCCTCTGCTGGATGTCCTTTTCCTTATCAGGCTTCGAGTTCTGCACCGGGCGCATTCGTTCGACAACCCTGCAAGCTCCGGATCCCTCTTGCTTGACAAGCTTGCTTCAGCCGCCCAAGACGACATTCAGGATTCGGGTATAGACCCTGAGAGGATCCCCAACCCTGTCGGCGTGCCTTGTGTGCTCTGTTGCGCAATCCGATAGTCGCAGCCATAACCATCGATTGCCATCGGTCATTGGCCAGGTTGCTGCTGGCGACCCATCTCCGCTTTCGGCATCTTACTCTTTCTTCACTCACTCACACGCTTGAGATCACGGGCGTAGAGGTGCCAAGGTCGAGTCACAGTGGAGTTGACAGGTGCCCCGATTTGCAATCAGAGAAGCGCATCTGATAACGGCATCGACTTTTCTACTTAAAGAATCCCCTATCCCCCCCGACCTCGCCCGGCTAAAAAGAGTTCCCTATCGCTAGACTATTTATGCTCACATATGTCTTTTACCTGCTGAACCTCAATATCTGTGGCTTTCTGATTGCTTGACCACTTCGTCGACTCTCTTGAACACATTTTTTTGTCTCTGATCTGCCCGATCTTGTCGATCTCACCGCTCAAGAAGTTGAGAGGACTGTCGCTCATCACCGCTCTATTACCTCCAACTTTATCAGCACTACGCTAGACAGGGACGGACCCCCTTTGGACATCCTCCACCAAAAGGAGACGAGCCCCATTCATCCAAACACTTAAGCTCGACTTCAGACGGCACTTGAAGGGACCGGTTCCTGGCCGTCCCCCTATTTAAGCCAGCCACTGCAAGTTGGAAGTCGGAACGCTTCATTAGACTGAAGTAAACTTGGACGTCCAATTGCGGCCAAACTTAAGGATAGCTCAGCCTCAACTCCACGCTGCGGACCATCGTTGGATCCTCTCATTTGCTTAACCGGTGACGCAACTTGAACATTTGTCTCTCATCCAGTGGGGTTCATATCGACTAAGAGATTGGAAAATTTTCAAAGTTGATCGAGATTCCCATAATCAGGGAACCTGAAGAATTACCCCGTGCAAGGGAGAATACGACGAAGAGAGAAAGAAAGAGAAGAAGAGAAAAAGAGGGACGTGAGAAATAAACCCCAGAACGTCCACCCCCAAGTCCGATCTCGAGTCTAAAACAACCTGGGACGATCTTGGCTCTCTCTTGTTGGATATTTTGGGTTTTGATTTTTCCGACTCAGTATCGACCGACTGTCTGTCTTGTTTCTCCCGCCTGTATGAGATCGACTTGGCTTACCTAGAGCAGGGCCACTGTCTCCACGATCAGCCCTCAAGGTTGGAGTGCTTTTTTTTTCGTTTCAGTACAACTTTTGGTTGCGCGCGAAAGCTCCTTTTCCCGCAGGCTCAACTTACATGGTTACCATCCAACCGAACTGTTGAAGGGAAAAATTACCTGTCGTCCTCTCGTTCCTGCACATGCCCACACGTTTCCTTCTGGACCAAAGCAAATTTGCCACCTCCAATCTCACCCTGGCATCGCACAGATCTTGGAATTGAAAAAAAAAATCCCCATACGAACAAGCCCAGACCAGGCACAGGAGAAGCGAAGAAAAAACTGAAGAAATTTTTTTCTTCGTTGTTTGTTTTCTCCAGAATTACCTGATTGCTTATCCCCCCATCCTCCCTCCACTCTGGCGGCCCCTCCCTTCCCATCCGTAACGATCATCTTGTTGGGCAGTGAAAGGAGAAGAGGAACTGTGCAGCCTACGTCCTACGTCTACAGGTACATTAGCACTCGCGATAAGGGAAGCCCCAGAAGTCCCCCCCGCAGTCGAACCATTCGACAGGCTAAAAGTACCTACCTTCGATTCCATTGCTAGCCGGCACACATCACACACCCCCTTTCCCACAGCGCCCACAGCGATCAAAACTGCCCTACCAGCTACAATCAACCCCCTGGACATCTCGGTTCACACCCAGTACAAGGTCAGCATTCGCCCACTGCATATCGTAGACGACACCAACCCAAGTACCTCCCCTCGTTACTCGTTCTCGCTCTGTTGCGTTGCGTTGCGTGCTCGCAATCCCATCATTCTCATACCATATTGGAACACACCCCCTTCCCCCCCTCCTCCTCGTCTTAGTCCTGGACCCTTGACGCCTTTTTCCTTATCACGTATTCCTTCCTTCGTTCTTTTATTCTTCACTTTTCCCTTCATCTTCCCTCTCACCTCTTTTCCATTCTTCCTTCCTTGCGCATACATACATACACCCATACGACATAATGCACCATAGTCGGAGAAGATCTGGCCACGGGCTACCTAACACATCTATGACGGACGTCCGCAAAGCTGTATCTGCAACGGACCCTACAAAATATAAGCGACCCAGTATGACTAGAAGACACACACCTCAGAAGCTGGGCCGGAGCCATCGCGAGCGAGAGAGAGACTGGTCCGAATCTTGGGAAGATGAGAGGGAAAGCTTTCCTCAGTATTGGTAAGCTTCTCTTTTTTTTTTTTTGTGCATCTTTGTTAATCATTCCATTTTTTTTGTTCTTTTGTTCTTTGATCTACTTGCCTATTCTTCTTCTTTCGTCTTCTTTTGCTCCTCTTTTCAGTTGATCTGCATTATAATGGATGCCGTCATTTTTATGGCCAAGCCCCTGGCGCCAGGAACTTGATTAACAGCCATGAGCAAAATCTCCGAAGGAGGGGAATTGTTCTAATCACAAGAAGAAGACGAAGAGAGGAATGAGAAGAGAAAGAAAAAAAAGAAAAAAAGGAACGATTATGCTAACCATATTTTTTCCCCTCGATTTAGCATGATTTGCGAGAAGCAATTCATCCCTCATGACGACATGTTCCTCTACTGCTCCGACAGGTAAGTCCAGCACCAAACTTGATCAATTAGTGGATCACGACAACTCCGCGCCTCCCGGGATGATGCTAATTATAACGATACAGCTGCCGCCGAATTGACAAAGATTCGACGTCACAGTCCGTTTCCTCATTCCGCGATTACGTGTCGGACAACAATTATCCCTTCTACTCGGCAGGCAACCCGGAACCCAGAGACATTGTCCCACGGGCGTCACCCTCACGACCTACCTCAGTCTTTGTTGCGTCCCCACCGACGACACCAGGCGCAGGATCCGGCGGGTACCAGCACACGTCGGCCATTTCGGCTCTCCGCTCCCTGAATGTGCGGCCCCCGAGCCCTCCGTCGCCCACGGGTAGCTCCAGCAATCTTTGGCCATTTGGCAGCCGCAGTGCCGCCACGAGCCCGCACAGCTCCTACACTCGCTCTCCGGCCGCCTACTTCTCGTCAACGTACGACGGTGGCTACTACGGTGCCGGCGGTAGTGCCTACACTTACGACATGGGTGCAGGAGCCATGGACCGTCCACTGCCTTCGCGCCACCCAGGAGGATACTCTCGACCCAAGAGTATCGAGCTTGTGACGCCCATGGTTGGCCGATAAGCTGGCTATCCGGGCGATCTATGTGGTCCTCCATGTTCGGCACATGCGGATTTCTCTCTCTGTGTATCTCTGTGTCTCTCTCTTTTGGCCACCCAGTCAGTCAGTCGCCAGTCGCCAGTCGCCAGTCCGTTGACCATGATCGGCTCGGTGCAGTGATGGGGGCTAGTGCATTGCATGGTTCACCTGGCTTGCGGGTGCGGTAGCACAGCTCTGGCGACGCTGAAGTGTTTGTGTGCCTGCACTTTGGGTGCTGTGCCTTGTGGCTCCCGGAGACATTGAAATCATGGACCCGGGAGCCAATGCAGACTGTTGCTCTGGGGCTGGGGCTGGGACTGGACTGCTGATCACGAAACCCCATGATTTGCGGGGGTGGGTGATTTGGGTAAGCTGGGGTTGCAGGGATTCCCACACAAGGGCCCCCTCCCTCCCC
>JABFFC010000207.1:0-27188 GCA_013623535.1 Fusarium penzigii | reverse complement strand
CCAGCCCAGCCCAGCCCAGCCAAATCAGGGTCTCCACGGGTTTGTGCTTGTATGAGTTTCCGCACCAGCCGCTTCACTAGTTTCGCTCCCGTTCCATCTCAGGGTCTTGTATCCCTTTTATCTTTACCTGTCACTTGTTCATATATTAGTGTGTTAGTTCTCCCTTTTTTTTACATTCTAATTTGTTGCAACATCATGACTATCGAAGAACCGTCACTTCCCTGCCTCCCGGCAGTCTCGTGGGATGAACAATCTCAGAGTTTCAGCAACAACCCAAGAAAACGCGTCCGCGGTCAAACTGCTAAACACGCGTCATCTACAGCTTTCAACTCAAGCGATCCAGCAATCTTTTCAAGTGATGATGATCCGGCTTTGGATAACTATGTAGAAGGTCGTCGCAAGAAGAGATACGTTGGTTCCTGGTTCCAGCAGCATCCTACATCATCAGACTCGACCTTTGGAGAAGCTATTCACGTCCCCAAGCAGAGGAGGCCATGGACGCGACAGGCTGACAGTGGCGTCTTTTTGGGCAGTGATGGTAATGAGAGTGATGGAATTGCAGACCATCTCGACACAACTCCAAAGTCGCGGTTACCAGCATTGGATCGCACCGTGCGCCGCGTCTCAAAGGCAGAACAGCTCGCTCGCAACAAGGTCCAAGCTTGTCTAGAGCACGGTGAGGAGACAATCGACTTTTGGTCAATGGGACTTGAGGATATTTCCAACGATACCATCAGTCCTCTGTCACAGTTCACGTGTATCCCTATCGTCACCAAAGATGTCGCGTTTGAGCAAAAGGACCCCGAGCTCAAGATTTACTTGGCCATGAACAGACTCACCCGAGTTCCTGGCGCAATCTTTGATCTCACGCATCTGACTATTCTCAGTCTGCGTGGCAACAAACTCACTGAGCTTCCCCCTGCGATCGCAAAGTTGAAGCACCTCAAGGAGCTCAATGTGTCACAGAACCGGTTGCGGTCACTGCCTGTCGAACTGCTTGATCTTTTTACACATGGGAACAACCTTCATACCCTGGTCGTGCATCCCAATCCTTTTTGGCAACCTGAAGAGAATCTCACAGGCCAGGTATCGGGAGACGAGAGTCAATCGAAGGAGGCTTTACTGTACTCATATACCGGATTGGAAAACGCTGCTATTCCACAACTTGTCAGTCGCTCACTTGGTCGCTCGCCAGTGCAGCTCAGCGACACTGCCGGAAGAATCTCATCGGATTTCAAGATCCCAACTGATTACAGAGCTCGAACACTGGCTGTTGAGAGCTCAAGTACGAGCAGCTCTCCATCAGTCCCAAGTGAGTCGCAAAACAGCGTTGCGGGTGCCACTCGAGTGCCAAGTCTTCTTGAAACGGCCCTTCGTGCTTGTTATCAGAGCACACAACTATCAGAGATGGCATACTACATCCCCGAAGGTCTATCACATTTACGGAAATTGCTCGAGCGCGCACAACAACTGAAGGAGATTGGGGGCCTTACTTGTTCTCGATGCAGAACTCCAATGGTAGTGCCAACGGTTGAATGGGTGGAATGGCACGATGTGCGGACGTGCCAACCTGTGAAGAGTGAGACACCTGGCCAAGTGCGTGTAGTTCCTCTGAGTATGGCAGAGGGTGAGAGGATTGTACCCTTTATTCACAGGGGATGTTCATGGCGATGCGGACCGTCAGAGAAAGTGAAGAAAGGCTGGGGCGTACCAGACGGGTATCAAGCTCCTGCATCGATTGAAGAAACAAACGCGTCTTGAGGTCTTTTTTTGGGAGTTATATATTAGTTATTATGCATTAAGCGAGCATTTGGTTTGGGTTACACGGCGCCGGCAAGCATTGATTTAGTATATACATCTATCTATTCACTTATACCGTTTTGTCCATTGCTGTTTGCTTACATGCCTGGTGTGGGAAAAAGCAATGCCTTCACTTACCCCTATCGTGCAATGACACGCATGGGTCGTTATTCGTTTAAGGATTTATCCCAGTAGTTTTGTCATGATTTGAGGTTGATTAATAACGATACCCGTCCGGCAATTCGGAAATAGCTTGTCGATCGTGTCTTTCTTATTTGGTTGTGTGCTCCCAGCAATCGTCCTTTCAACTGATATTTGTTCCATCATATGCACTATTTGGGGCCTGCATACCTAGGTAGTGATCGTCCTGTCATTCTGCTTTGCAATTACGACGCACAACTACAGGGTAACTGAATTCCGAGCTCCACTTCCAGCAGCTTCTCTCCGAATCACTGCCTTCAGATTGGGTACCTTTTACACTTACCATGTCCCACGACAAGCAAGCTCCCAACAACACAAGCTCAACCACAAGCTTCTTCACCCTCTTCAAGTCTCTTGCCATCTTTGGTCTTCCATTGGTACTCATCGCCATCTGGAACTTCACATCGTCAAAACCTCCGCAAGAAAAAATGTCTTCTAGCAGAATCGCCCCCCTTGTGTTCCCTGCGGCGTCCCGCCATACGGCAACTGTCATTTTCATCCACGGTCTTGGTGATACTGGCCATGGCTGGGCATCTGCTGTTGAGAACTGGCGTCGAAGACAGCGACTGGATGAGGTCAAATTCATCCTGCCCACGGCTCCCCAAATTCCCATAACTGTCGTGAGTATTCATCACGCAGGTTATGTTTCATTATACTAACGGATAAAGAACATGGGAATGAGAATGCCTGGCTGGTTCGATGTTGTAAGTCAGCCTTGTGCAAACTATTTGCCCATCTAACCTCTAACCTTGAATAGAAAGCTCTTGGCGGAAATGTCGACACTCTTGTCGCCAACGAGGACACCGAGGGCATCAAGCGTAGTCAGAAGTACTTCCATGAACTCATCCAGGAAGAGGTCGACTCTGGTATCCCTCCTGAGCGCATCGTCATCGGTGGTTTCTCCCAAGGCGGTGCCATGTCCATCCTATCTGGATTGACATACAAGCACCAACTCGCCGGTATCGTCGGTCTATCATCCTGGTTGCTGCTATCCAAGACATTTGCTGAGCTCGTCGGCCCTGATGATGCCAACCGCAAGACACCCGTCATCATGTTCCACGGTGACCAGGATCCCATCGTCAGAACTGAGCGCGGCAAGATCAGTGCTGACATCCTCAAGAGTCTCGGTTATGATGTGACCTGGAAGGTCTACCCGTAAGTACCATCTCCTGTCTTGGTCGATAAAATGCTGATTGATTTAGCAACATGGGACACTCTGCCTGTCTCGAGGAGTTGGATGATGTAGAAAACTTCCTGACCTCGAGACTCCCTCCCAAGAAATAGAGCACGATTTTGTACAAATGCGATTAGTTATGTACTATGTAGGCATATACAGAGACTTCGGAAGAAGGTAAAGAAAGGAGATGGAATTGCTAGATGGGCAAAGACAGCCTTCAATAACATGTCTAGACACAATCATACCGCCTGGCGGGAAATGCGGCTATAGTTAGAGATGGTGTCTACAATACCACCAACTCATACTCTATTGAACCAATCAACTCCCCACCACGATGACCGCGTGTTCATCCTCTGGGCCTTGTGATATCCATATTTCTACATGTGATAGATAACCTCCATTATCAATTTAACTTATGTGCCTAGCTCCCACCACTGCACCAAGAGAAAAAACAGCCCAAGTATGAGCTCAATAGAATGTTCTACCGATTAACGTGCCTTGGTTGTAAGCCTGTCATTGCATGTATGTAACACCAGTAAAACGCAGCTAAATCTTAGTGGAGTCGACACAACTCGCAATTACAACATAGTGGGGGGTTGACCCCTAACCCTTGTATAATTCTATCCTTCTCCAACAGTTCAGTTCGTCTGGCCCGCTTCCCTTTGACTCTCTTCGCTTCCGTCAATGCTCAATAGATATCCTCGATAATACACAAGCGACGCCTTTTCAGCCCTACACAGAGTTCCCGGCTTCTGAAAGAAACACTCTATCTCGAGTACTTGATTGTACTCTGTGCGACATGCTAAGCTTGATACTCTAGAAAAAGCATCCTGCTGCCTTGACTTTATTTTATTTCCATCTTGCGATCGGCTTATCATCTTCTCCAAAAAAGTAAACAATAAACATGGCCTCTCCCGAACAGTCCCGCGCCGCATCGCCGACGCTCTCCCAACTTCCTCCTGTGCCTGGGTCGCCGGTGTACTCGATCGCGTCGACGGCAAATCCTCTATCGCAGTTCAATCTTCCACTACCGCCGCCTCCGAGACCATCTCATGCCGTACTTACAAAAGCCGACCTTGCCCTGTCCCAGCAAGCATACTCGGACCTCATCGCCTCAGCAAAAGCCTACCGCCTCGCACTCGCTACACTTTCCACCTCTGCCTCTAACTTCGGCTCGGCCTTGGAAGCATGCGCACGTCTAAAGGAAGCTCGTTCTGAGCCTATAGGCCCGTCAAGTACAAACATGACAGCCAGTTTTACGACCAAGGGCTCCTGCACAGCCGATATGCTCATGTCAGCCTCGGGCGTCCACCATCTTATTGCGAATCACCAGCAGATCCTTTCGGAAACAGTGTACCGTTCTTTTGAAGTGCCGCTACTACATGAGCTCGATAAGTGGCAGACCGTTATTGACGACGAGGAGGAAACCTATGTTCAGAAAGTCAAGGCGCAGAGCCGAGAAATCAAGCGTCTGGAGAAAGAGGGCCTGAAGCTTCACAAGCAGCGAAGAAGAGACGTTGCGCGGTTCAGAGCGCATCTTGTTGAGTTGACGACGAAACTTGACGGTCTTACAAGTCTTCATGCTGATCATGCACGCTCGCTTTTGAGAGAAAGCCAAGAGACAAGTGGCAAGATAGTCGACGCAAGCTGTAGTCTCATCCGCGCCGAGGTTGACATATTTGAGGGCCTAGCAAGGAAAGGCTGGAGCGGTGGTGGCTTAGACGACATTCTTGAAAAAGGCCAGGACCTGTTCGCAACGGAAGATGATACCACAGCCACCAACAATAGCGGCAGCGCAGAGACAACCAAGATATTCTCTATCCTACCGCCGAAAAGCATTCTCGCCGATTCAGGGTCCGATGTATCCAGGCAAGGACATGCTAGAAGTGACAGTCTATTAGTCGACGGCGAACGGTTTCAATCCCTCGCCGCACTGACATCAGACGCGAAACCCAACGGTGGTAATGATAGCGACAGTGTCTTCTCTACTGATTTCAACAAACCCCGTAACGCGAGACCATTCTCACCACAACCCATACGTCGTATTACGGATGCTACGTTTGATTCATTAAGTGGACATGTCGACACTCCTGATGGAGACATGAGTCGCTCAGAGCTGCTGATGCCCGTCGTCGAAGCAGGTGCTGGTCAAGCAGAAGATGTGGAAGAGGAAGCACAGCGGCATGAGGCTGGCGATGAGGAGACGCATGAGGAGTCTGCCAGAAGAGGTTCGACAGGGGGCGACTCAACGAGATCCTCCGGACGTGAGATTGATCAGGACGTCGCTCAGACGCCTTGGAGCAGTCGAGATGAGGAAACCTGAGGGTTCACGGGGTAGATGAAATGTTGATTGCGCAAGCAAATTATAAAAATGCCGGATTAATACCACATACCATGGGCGTTAGGGATTGGGTCTTTTTGTCACTTGTCACGGTCAAGGAGGAGAGATTGGCATTTTAAATGAATCTGTAGGGATATCTGTTCGTCCTCTCAATGCACGATTATTGTTATACGTTACATATGCATCGCTTTCCCTCCCTTCCAAGTAGAAGTACAAAGAACCACATGTCTAAACAAGACCAAAAAAAAAGCATTCTTTTCGCGCCTGACGCCTTTTGGGACCATTATTATGCCGCCTTAAAACCCCCCGTCATCTGCTCGTACACCGTGACGCCGCTGCTGGTACGACGTCTATGTTTCGCCCTGCGCTGACTGTCTTGTTGCGTCCTAAGCAGGCGTTGCAATACCTAATCGTCCTTGTCTGCATTGAGAACATCGCCGCTAAACAGACCAAAGGTGGCATCGAGCCACCATATGAGCTTCCAGTAGAGACTGGCCTTTGACCAATCGAACTCGCCCGTTTCTGTGCGGGGGACTTCGTTTCCAATCATGCTGCCGCCGAACCACTTGACGATGGGGATGCAGTTGACCAGACGTTGCATGTAGGTCTGCTGCGGGAGAAGAGCCTGTTCGGCGGGGAGGATATTTACACGACGCGCTGTAGGGATGCGGCGGCAGAAAACGCTGTCTTCGTTGATCTCGACGGGCTCGACGCCGGTTGATGGTGTTGACCTGGACACGATAGGTTCAGTGACGGTGACGCTAGACCGAGAGTTACTGATGGTCCCAGTGTCCATGGTGAGACTGGAGGTTTGCGAGCGAGGCGGTGAGAGATCGAGAAGACGACTGTTGAAGGAGGAAGGAAGACCGCTGACAGGCTTTCGGCTTGAGGAACCAACAGCGGCTGGAACGCTGAAAGACCGTCCATGATCAATGAAAGGCTCGACGTCGGGACAAGCTTCGTCCCTCACGGTCTGAACACCACGGTACGGCTCAGCATATACCAAATAGCCCAGAACTTTCTGAGGGCTGGCGAAGATTGCTGCGTCACCAGCTTCTCTGCTCTCAAACGTAACCTTGACCCAGTGCTCTCCACCATCCGCACGATTCACCATTGCCCTCTCATCGGGAGAAAGGGCGCGATGCCGTGTGAAAGCGGGATCTCGCAGCTCTGACTTGTATCGACGTTGAGAAGCTGGGGGTTCTCGAGGATAATCCTCCAGAATCGTGCCGGCCAGAGATTCGTAGTGTGCGATGGCAGCGTACTGCTGGGTAGAGGATCGATAGCCTCGCAGGACAATCTCGACTGGTGTGGAGGTGACGACACGCTGGGGAGCTGGCTCTTCCTGCATCATGCCGCTGCTCTTACGCTGGACGACGGGGGCGGCCGCCGCCGCTGGCTGGTTGTTGTTGACCCAGTCGCCGAAAATCTTGTCTGCCGCAGCTAGAGTCGGGTCTTCGCGACTGCGGGCGGGTGTACCAGTGCGCGATCGGGAGCGACGTGTTGATTTACCAAAGGAGCCTGTTTCGGCGACATTGCGACGTGAGCGTACACTGCCGGCAGGGCCATCTTGTCTGGGGGACATGAATGTTAGAATACGGATCAGAAGATTGAAGTGCTGTGTAGAGACATACTGGTTGAAATACATTGCGTACGGTCGTTTAATGCCATCGTCGCCGACATAGCATTCATCGTCGGGGACGTTGTGAAGAATGAGAGGGGCCATGGTTGGAGGATTCTGGACAATAAATTCTGGAAAGTGAATGTAGGTGTGCTCCAAGAAATCCAAGGCGGCGCGCAAAAGACACGCGAGATGGGAAGATGGGCGGGTGATGGGTAAAATTCGTTGCTGGAGATGAAGCTCGATGTTCACATGCGCTAACGAACCCATCAACTTTTTGGAAGAGCTAGGTTAAATTTCTGGTAGTTGCACAGCAACGGGGGAGCTCTACGGGAGTGTTGTTTTTCCGGGTCGTGATGAATCGAAACCGGTTGTCCGCTTTGGATTTAACACAACTTATGAGCTCTCAGGGCATAGAGCGAAGACAAATGATGAACCTAAAATGCAGAAATGGACTGTAATTGCGAACATGGCTTTTCAGCTTATGCAATTTTCTGGAAGGTTGTGTGTTGCATGCAGATGGCCTCCAATCCAGGCCGTATATAGTTTGTTTATGATTGGTGCTTGACAAGTTGAATACCTACCGACCTATGGATGCTTCGAGCACCAGATTCTGGGCTTAGCACCAGGCATTTCACTTACTACAGCAATTGGTCTGTGGCCAACATGCCGCGACTGAGCTATTCCATACAAAAAAATTATTACTCCAGCGGTACATCTCATTGTTCAAATAAAAAGTCCTTAATGCCAGCCAACCATTCCAAACGAGCAAGAATACCTGACCACCAAAGTAAACACGATCTCTCGTCATTATCTCATGGTCCTCACTCCATCAACTGAAACCTCTTTGTAAGCATCCCGCTATTCAACCCTCTACCGCGCGGGAACCCCACCAAAAAGGACCCTGGATTCCCCTGATCTGGATATCCGGATATACAACTTTCATATTGTTGTCAAAACCGTCATGACCTGCTTTGTAACTTGATTGCTTTCCCCTCTGGAATTGATAGTATCCATCTTACCGAGAGCTTCACCATGGCTCAATTCCTCTCTTTCCGTTCACTGGTTGGACTCTTGTCCCTAGCTGTAGCCATGTTTGCTCTCTTTGGTGCATCGCCTCTCAAGGCGTTCTCTGCGACACTGCAGAGGTACGGTGCGGATTGGTATGGGACTTCGAAGAATTCGAGTGTTACATTGACGAACCGGTCGAATGCATCTTCTGCTTATAAAACACCGGTGTATTTCTTTAGCCATGGCGGAGTAAGAATGTCTGTACTACCCAGCGGTTCACACGCTCACTAACAGAATGTAGCCTGATGTCCAATACAATACTGAACACCCAGTTTTTCCTGTTCTTCAACAAATTGGCCGAGAGATAACCCAGAAAGTCAAGCCAAAAGCCGTGGTTGTCTTTTCTGCTCATTGGATGGGTGAAGAGAGTGCCATTCATGTCAATAATGCTGAGCACACCGACCTTATTTATGAGTACGTCTTCCTATTCTACATAATGAAGACATTGCTAACTGCAGCTAGTTTCTATGGCTTCCCTGAACACTTTTACAAGGCCAAGTACCCTAACAAAGGAGACCCTGAACTCGCGAGCAAGATTATGGTTATGCTATCAGAAGCTGGCATACAGTCATATGGTGTGAAACGTGGTCTAGACCATGGTGTGTGGTCTGGCTTCCATGTCGGTATGTCAACCCATGCTCAGGCAACATGATGCATACTCACATTCCACAGCATTCAACCCAGAGACGAACCCTCTGAATGTCCCACTTGTTCAAGTATCCCTATTCAAGAGCGAAGACCCCCACGCTCACTACGCTCTCGGCCGAGCTGTATCCTCCCTTCGAGAACAAGGCATCGTCATCATTGGCGCTGGCATGTCGGTCCACAACCTGCGAGATATGCACTACATGTTTGAAGGCAACAACGAGCCTCTACCCTACGCAGTAAGTTTCGACAACGCCCTCAGAGACGCTGTCGAGACAGACCCCTCCGTAAGAGAAGAAAAGATGGCTGCCGTCTGTAAGCGTGGTGATGCCAGGCAAGCACACCCATTCATGGATCACTTGATGCCAGTATTCATCGCAGCGGGAGCAGCTGGTGAAGACTGGGGAAAGAGAACCTGGACTTTACACGAGGGCAGTTTTGCTTGGGCACAGTATCGATTTGGAGAGTTGCCGTCGGAATAAGGGGCCGCCGGGTTGGGCATCATTGAGGCCTCGAAACAGAATCATCCAGGCCGGTTTTAATTTGAAGATGAGGCTTTGTTTAAGTACGGTGGCAAGCCATCTGTTGTACAAATATGTGGAATTTACAATAATTGTGTTTAGTATTGTGGAATAAATGTCTAGATGAATTGTTGATGCCCGACTTTATGACAAGATAATTAGTATAAAAGAACAATATACCTAAGGAAATATTCTGCGAGCAAAACTCTTTTGTCATAAAGGTTTGATATATATTATCCTGCAGGAATGCTTTTCGGACCAGACTTGGTTCTTTAGTAGTCTATTCGTTCATACATGAGTTTTTGACCCGACCATCCCACGATGCCCAACCAGGTCATGCATGCCCTCGATTACAAGCAAACGAGAGAAGAGCCTTGACACGCTACACAAGCCACAGCCGACTGACAAGGTGCCATGCAGGAACAAGGTAGAAACAAGGTTTCAATTCTGGTGCAAACTTGATGAGTATGACTCACTCATATCAAATTCGCAGACTGGCGGTGAAGCAAATCTTTACCCCAGCGACAATCCTATACCGTTGGCTAAGTGCCCCTTATTGAAGAACTGTACAGAAGGCATCATCTCGCTCACAACCCATCGCGCTGTCTTCGAATGAAGAGAGCCATGACCAAAAGGCTCATGGTTCTTTTCTTTGCGCATCTTGCCTTTACTTGGGTTATTTATGTCGTCGATCAGGACCCCCGATGATGAGTCCTCAGGGTCTTCTCCACGTGGGAACGATGAATACCCTTCACAGAGGGCTTGGAAACAAATGAGTTGGTCCTGGAGGTGAATGTCTGCCTGCCCTCCTGTCGATACCTCCTCGTACAAGTTGCGGCATAGCTTTCTGGAGGCTTGTTCGGCAAAGACGACCATGTTCTTTGTCCTTTTTGGCATCGAACCGAGCCAGTCGCAACCCCACCGTATCCCTGATGAAGTGTGGGCGACGAGAATGATGTACCAACGTGAATCGGAGTGCGAGTCTTCCATCAACTTGAACTCGACGTCAGCACCAGAGAACAAATCTCCGAGGTCATTCACCAGTGCTGCCTGGAGTGTCTGATGTGCCGTGCTGGGGACGATCACACTGACATCGACTCTGCTGACCTCGAAAGATTCGGGATACGATCTGGGAGCTGGTGCTTTGAAATGCAGTTTCTGGCCAAGTCCCAAGGGTTGTATCTTGAGCCATATCAAACCACGAGACTGGGGACCTAGGCTCCAACCTCGCCGCACCAATCTTCTATGCACGAGAATACCAAAGCGCTCTTCAAGGACAGGCAGAAGTACTTGGTCAAGGTATTCATAGCTCAGAGAGAATGAAACATTGGTCCCGCCAGACATCTCCAGCTCGATTGGTTCGCCACCATCGTTGCCTGCAAAGATAAGGAATGGCAGGATTGCCTGAAGTACCAGGAGAGTACTGGCAGACCCTGAAGTGGCGGAAATCTTGATGTTTCGCTGCAAGAGTTCTGTAGGAGGCCGCCTCGGTACAAAAGTAACAGTTTGTGAACCAATACTCAAACCCTCAACATCAGCATCCGTCACCTCAGCCAGCCACTGGATGGATGTCACATGCTGACTCTTTAACCCTATGATCGCTTGGTCAGGAGATGTCGACTGTGGCCACTCTATAAATACGAACCTCCCCTTTCACGGTTGCCTCGGACGTGTCTAATGGTCACAGCTTGCGTTGTCAAGGCGGCGATGGTGATTGCAACGCGCACCAGCTGGCCCCCGCCCTCACCGGTGCTCCCGTCTAACTCGATGGGTTTCATGATATTGGTCTCCGAATTTGGCTGATGGTTATACCCTGGTGGTTGCGAGTATCGGATCGGTGATTTCTGCTTCTGTAAGATTCGAGCAGGGTCTGCGATTTTGTATTGGGGGTTAGCTAATGAGGTTGCCTAGCTGCTCAGACTAGTAGCCTGCGAAATCCAATCGATACAAGATGCTTGCGCTTTTATGAGTTTGATGAGAGGCTGATGACCATAATAAGAACTTGAGAAGGCAACCTAATAATTGGTACTTTGGTTGAGTCATTCACCGGCCGGTTGCCAAAGCTCCACATGCAATGAGTCTGAGCTAAGTTTAAATCTGCCGCAAATATCGAGTTGCACGCCGCTATATCAGCTTACCACCTGAAGCGATTCGAGCAAATTTCACGATTTGTTTGACTCAACTGGGCTGAGTCAACCTTGATTGTTGAGTCTTGTTTGATCACGGAACGGGGCCATAAAGTGGCCAGTTCGCATACCTTTTGCTCATCTCAACAGCTGATTTTTCTGATCAGGGGCGTTTCTCATCGAGCATGACAGCCTCCATTCAAAACACAAGCATAATCTGTAGTGTTTCTGTTGTGTTTGAGAGAATAATCGCATTCAGGAGAAGCCGTGTTGAAGGTGGGTTGCCCGCTTCCCGGATAAACTCGCATTTCAGGCGAATGGCTCCTTCTTTATCTTTTCAACTTCCCGTCAATTAATCAACCTGACACAAAAAGAGAAAGGACGAGCCAAGCGAGTCTTAGAGTTTCTGTCACCTGATTTATTCTTAGAGCTAACATTCATTTTCTTTTAACCTTCATCAACATCCCTTTTCCTTACTGAAAATCTCCCTCATTATTATCCCTAGTTCCCTTCTCCCGGCTATCATTCTTCCTTCGTCCTGCCAGTTTCGACATTCATGAACACCGACATAAGCGGACATAATGGATCTACCACTGCCGAATCCTGTTACAAAGCAATTACATGCATACAACACGCAACACCGAAATATAAGCCACACATGCTGACAAAAGACATCCGGGTGTATCCTTCATATAATTGCCAACCATTGCCCAAGTCTTTCTGAGGAATCAATGTCGGTCATACCGCCAGTGGCGACATCACTTACACCAGTGGAATTGCTGGCCTATCATTTCGACCTTTGGTCTCCAATGAGGTTACATATCAACACAGCCTCTCGGCCAAGCAACTGTTTAACGTTACCAAACGAAAGAAAATTACGAACCATGTATCAATATTCAACCATCTTGGCCATTGAGTGGCGACGACTGGTTTACGGTCAATGCAGATAAGAGGCGAACATCCCTCACTTCTTTGTACCAACAACATCAGCCCGGCAACATGTCCTTTTTTCCATTAGGTGGCGTATACGGAATCTTTCTGTGGCTATCTTTGAGTTCACCTGATTTCCCAGTCCCGGCTTTCATCGAGGATCACAGTCTTTCTTTCATCAAAAGCAAATGAAAGGACCCAACAGTTTCTTTATCACTCACTACAGACGATTTGAAGGGCCACAAGTGGGTTCTATCGTTTGCAAGACAAATCAAAAGGGCACCGGAATGACAAGACCAGAAGCAACCATATCGAGACACAGCTTTCACGTCAACACCATGGCTCAACCAGTGTTGTCCATGTCATCTTCCAACTCGATTGACATAGGATTGCCGAGATCCTCAATCCTTTGGACGCTGTCGCTAGGAAAGAGTTCGTCAACCATGCTTAGAATGGAAGCTCTCTCCTCCGAGTTTCTTCCAGTCATGCCTGGCACATAACCACCTTGCCCAAGATAGGCCTTCAGCGTATCAGATATATGTTCTTCCTCGGACTGACATCGATGATCCGGTGACCCCGGAACTCGTTCGTCGTGGAGATGGCGACTACTACCTGTCAGTGTCTTACTCAAGCACATCGATGTGGAACTTACTGTGGCTGAACTTCCCCAGAGTCCATATCTGACACGGCCGATTTTTCTCGGAAAACTGACCAGATGTCTTCGAATGAGAATTGACTTGCATCGTCGTCAAACATGTTGACGTCTGAAGAGTTGTCTGGCTGAAATGCCTAGGACAGTTAGCCCAAGGTTCGGACGTCCCTCTCATCATCCCTAATATGCCGAGAAGACAATACCTGGATATGTGCGTCGATGCGCTGATTCAGTTCGGGTGCGTTGGACTGGGTACCCTGGAAAGCTTGTTCTTCGGACGACCCGTTCGCCTGGCCAGTATGACGTTCCTCGGCATTGCTTCTATCACGGTCTATCTGGTGGGCGATGCTCTGGTAAAACCGACAGCGACATGCTCTGGCTTGTTCGTTCCAAGGAATCGCTCGGCGGTAATGGAGACAACTCGCTGGGTCATTCCCCCATCCCTTCTCAGTGCACTCCATATCACCACGCACGCTCGGCTTCGAATACACAACGTCCAACGATGTAGAAGGAGATGCCGAGATTATCAAGTATCGAGGGGGGTCTAAAATAGCGATGAAAACCTTGCTCTGAGATGGTTCGATAGACCGAGCCAACCAAACCGAGTAGGAGAGGCTTTGGATGGAGCTGAACAACCGATGACGATTATCTTGCCGAGAGAACGCGATTAACCGGCTCAAGTATTGCAACAGCAACCTTTTGACACCAACAAAAGTCTGGGCTGGAAATCGTCGATGATAACTGATACCAAGTCAACGTTCCAAGAAGCAATATGAGGAGATAGCTTCGTCAGTTGTCTTTCTCCTTTTGTAAAAAACGAAACGCTTTGCGGCACGGGGTTAAAAAGAGGAAGAGATCTTTGTTCAAAGAGAAGAGACGAAGCAGAAATTTTGATGGCGATGTATCGATGGGCAGAAAAGGAAGATGCCAAAGAAGCCTAACGGGACTTGGTCATCCTTTAGGTATGCGGGTGTGGCTGTGACTGCCGGCGCAAAAGTGCAGAACGCTCGCCAAACAATCCTCGACTTCGACAAAGTTTTGGTCATCCCACTGTCAAGCTGATGGCAAGGGCAACAGGTTTCGTATGGTGATTCCATTCGGCAACAATTCAAGGTGGTCAAGTTGCTACTGTGGTTATCTTGCTTCCTTGTGGTTGGTATGGCTCTGGGGCTCTGGTACACCTGATGGAATACAGAGGTTTGAGGGAACAGGGGGAAAAGAAACCAATGACCGACGGCACTGTTCCATAGCTGGCCGCCTAACCCTCAGTTGATCGCTAGGCTTTGGGGGGTTGCTCGCTTGCCATGGGATTGGCTGCTCGAACAAATGTGCAGAAGTCGAAGAAAGCAACGGTGAAGTTTGGAATACCAACGTATACCGCATACTGTCAGACTGAATGCTTTCCACGGAAGAGCAGAATAAATGTCATTCCTCACTCGTTTCTGGAGAAGACAGAAATGTCGCTCAGAAAACAGAGAGGGGCAGGATACTCTCCCTCTTTTATTGCCTTTCACTAATGTTGGTTGGTTGGTTATCTTCAATGACCTCCTTCACACACACCTGCCCTGTTGTATCTGCAATGGCGTGTTCTTAGCGCCTACCCACAACCAACAGCGTACTCTTCAGATTTAAGATACCGCATCCTTGGAAGTCTTGAAGAAGGCGCAACTATTCTTCTAAACGAGAGGCGATGAGGCGCCCATTCCTGTGTACTTGGTTGAAAAACGGAGCCAGGCCTTGTATCCTTGAAGATCTTTGATTGTACTAATGAATCATGGGTTTTCAAGCAAACGCCTTGAGCAACAGTGAATTCGGCCCTCAAAGAAGAAAGGAAGTCAACGTGGAGAGACATGTCTCTGTTCAGTATGGCTATAACTGCGAACTCCAGTTGGGAAAGGAAGCGGACTGTCACCCACTGCAGAGTCTCGCATCTTTTTCCTGCAGCGGATTCGGCTTGCAGAACTTGCTACTCCACATGGAGCATGTTGCAGCCAACTGCAGCCAACAGACATACTACAGCGTATCTTTCATGGTTGCCACCCGGAGAGGAAGCTTTTAATCAATTTCGTGGAAACGATGAGTCTATCCGAACAAACTATCTAACTGTACCAAAACTCCTCTTAAAGAACCAAAACGCAATAAGACCTCCGTCTATACCATGCTGCAGTAAAACAGCAAATCAAGATACCCGACAAGAAGACGAACTCTGCTCGAAAGAGGAAGGACATCAAAGGCTAAAAAGCAGGAGCGAGCCCAAGCACATACCCAAGAGAACATTGGACGTGTTTTGTAAACATCGTCGATCGCAATACCACGAGCCCCTTTTCTGATGAAATGCTTACTATGAAACCACCGCTACCACCCAGAAAACTTGACATTTAGGAGAGGAAGGGTACGAGAACTTATTCAATCAACCAGGCGTGCTGCGATTGCGACAACCATGACGGCTGCGGTGATGACTGCGATGTCGGTTGTTGGCACTTTGGCCGTTGCGGTTGGGTTTATCACCAGCTTTTGGAGCTGGCGTATCATTCGAGCTATCTTCATTGTTGCAAGGAACCGAAACATGGACGGCGTTGATCACCCTCCTGATACCTCTCCTTCGACGGTTTGGCGCATTGTCATAGAGGGTAAAATTATGTCTTGCAGCGATAGAGTCCTGCTGTCTGCTCACGAACTGTTCTGTCCTCAGCCTAGTGTCCATACTCTGGTTTAACCGGCCTTCGAACATCGGCCTAGGACCAGGTTCTGGATAAGGCCGTCTTTCGTACCCAACGCCCTCTACGACACTAAGCTCGGTCAGCCAACTGCGATGACAAGTCTACGGTTTGGTCAGAACTCCTGCACCTTCTTCTATGAGTGACAACATTCGAAATCATTGCAGGAAGCGGGTGCTCATATCGCGGAGCATGTCTCGGAGGCTCACTGTGCTGAGTGCGTTCCGGGCCTGAGCGTGCAGAGCTCTGGCCGCCGTGCTGTTGAGGGTATGCTGCCTGGTGCAAGCGTTGTTGGGGGACTTGTTGAGAACGATAAGGACGGACCATTCCAGCCCACTCAAATTGCTCTTGATGGGAAACTTGTCGATAACAGCCAGGGGCTTCACCGTACCCATGGATCTCCGACGGGATGTCAGAGTCGTTAATACTCGTTGGGAAAGACATGGTGATAACAGATCAAGGCGTCTCTAATTTGGCGTAGATGCGCCACAGTCAATAAAGTCAACAATTCTGAGGCAACAATACTGTTGGCGATAAAGCAGCCAGGGCTGCCAAGGAACGATGAGTTTTTGTCGTCTGAGTTATCAGAAAGCTTGCTGACTGTTGGCGAACGAGGGGCCGGTAGCATGAAGAAGGAAAGACAGTCGAACGCTCGGGACCTCGTTCACAACAACTCGCTTTTATGCAGCTTTGATTATTTATCATCAATAATCCAGCACGTCCGGTGGAACAAAGTTGTGTTTAAGGATTTGCCTTGGAGTTGGGAGTATTCAATGTTGGAACCTGTGTTGGAGGAGAAGTGCCGAAAAATGTACTGACGACGATGTCAACGCATGCTGGTGGACAACGGTTATACCGCTGTGAGTCACCCATATCCAAGGAAAGCAAAGAAAGTATTCGTGCTATGGGCTCGGCGCCTGTGCTTCGTCTATACTGGTGTCATTTTCGGTGAAAGGCGACCTGGTTCGCACAGGCGGCCGTGTAGTTTGCCATCATGGTTGAGGATAGTGTCTGTTTACAGCACGGCAGCTTTGGATGGGCGAACTTGCGGACTAATTGCGTGAAACCTGCCGGCAATGGCAGGACATAACTCGTCAGCTTTGTTATGGGCTTGATGTGATCGAGAGTCGCTAGTGAGGGAGGCAGGGTTCTTTGCCAATGGAAACCGCAAAATACACGGCATCACGGGCATGTCGGGTCGCCTAAGATTCTTACACGTATCGAACGAAGATGAAAAGAGAGAAATGGAGGAAATGGAAATCGAAGGGCATTGCAGCCTTTGAATCATGTTCTTGCCGCGCGATACCCACCAGGACGTGCAGTTTAATCACTCAATTTTTTCAGCTCCTTCCGAAGGGTGCCCTCCATTTCAACATCTAATGCCAGTGTACTGGCTCTTTACAGATAGTTTGGAGGGCCAGGATTTTCTTGCCTATTCTTGAAGGAAGATTGTCGGCTTTTGGGGATGAACACCCTGAAGCTGGAGCAATGGACACCTTGTCTCACCTCAAAAGCCCTTCGGACGCGGGGTCACTATCAATGGATGGGGGCTGCATACAACCCATGAAATGGACACCAGAACAGGATCATGAAGCGCGAAACCCTTGAAAGAGGGAGCCTGGCCTGAATTTAATTTACTATCGATCGATTGGACTCCTTGAGCTGAGAAAACTAATCGACCACTCGAACACAGCTCTCTTCTGCTGCTCAGAATTCAGCCCAAGGCATTCTTCGTTCGTTAAACAAAGCTTTATCCGCGTTACTTTTCGCTCTGATGCAGGGTTGCATTCGAAGCGAATTTGGCCGTTATGTGGCTTGTTGCCACTGTCAGCTCTGTACGCCAGCTTTACCCATAACAGGCTGGTACCAGGTGACGCGGGAAAAAGGGAGGGAGCTCAAAGACATGTATCATTCATGCCGAAATGGCTGAATGACACGGATCGTTGCGTTTCAATCTCATTGCCAAGATGAACTGGGCAACTTGTGTTGGTGATAACAAGAGGGGGGCATTGGGGGCACTAGCCGTGCCGCAGAGGGATGGCCTGGTATCATTGCCAGGCAGTCACATGCCACTCTTGCATAAGGGTTCTGTGAGACGAAACAAGTTGTCTCAGGCGTGGCCGTGGGCAAATCATGAGTCTTGACCGTCAAGGCGCCGTTGATTTCTGTGTGTTGGGGGTGCCTTGAGCACAGCCAGAGGCGATGCATTCGAATTGGCTATGCGAGGCAAATGCATCTCCCTGCCAAACTATTAGATTTTCATGTCCGCGACAAGTCTATGTGTGCTTTTGACTTGGTGGGGTCTTTACATACCTTCTTGAGTAATTGCTCAATGCAACCCATGTATTTGATGGCCTTTGGCGGGCTGCACGGCCTTGCAGCGACGTCAAAGGCGAGGCGCTGTGTTTTCACTCGGCCCTTGACTTTTGGTGCAGTGTCTTGCAGCTGGAGTGCTGGCCTTGCTTTGAGTCGATGTACTGGGAAGTTGAAACAACTCGACGGGTCGGCTGGGGTCCCAGAGTCGTTGTTCCGTAGAAGACACGCTCTGCTGCTCCTGAGAAGACGGCTTAGTGCTCTCAGCGCACTTTTCGATTTCCGCCAAGGTTGTCATTGGGAAGGCTTGTTCATTCAAATGTGTTGCTCTCAAAGGGGAAACTCAACGTTTGGAGGCAAGCGTGGCAGCACTCAGATTTATGCGCAATGCTATGCAAGCTTAAATTTGGTAAGGAGTTGCTGGCTTGTCTTCTCTTTTTTCAGGATAAGAAAGCGATATGTGACCGTTGGATCCTTATTATACTAACATAGGAGATGAGGCTCAAACACATCTTCTCAACGTTCGGGGCTCCCAGTAGGTGTGCCTACGACTGACGCTTGATGCCCGAAGGTCGCTGAAGGGGTGTTGTCACTGTTCTCGTTCCTCGCTCCTGTAACTCTGCTATTGGCTTCGAACTCGACACACGTCTACCTACCTATCAAATGATTGAGCCCGCACGATATGTCGGGGCCGGTGGTTTTCCTCGGCTGCCGTGTCCGCCAACCACGCGGCTTAGAAAAGCCTCACAGAGTGATTCGAACAGAAGGTCCCTCGCTTGGCGGTTGCAGTCCTTAGCCCCCAACATCCAACGTCGGCCAGACATTCCTGATCGGCGGACGAGGCTCCCTATTCAACCACCGATTTCTTGTGGTCAGACTGAACGATAACATTGCGGAAGATGTCGCCTACGTCGTTAGAAGCTTAGGTGAAGCACTGGCTGCTGCCTACGTTGGGTGTCAAGGCATGATACACGATGAAGCAAGGGAGCAGAAACAAGACGGGATGGATGACGGACGGACTGTATGAGTTTGCTGCTCAAGTGGATGCATCACAAGCATGCCACGACATTGTGCCGGGAGTTGGGCTCAGCTCAACCAGGTTCAAACACTACGCAGCATATTGTCTGATGGATTAACTGACCGAGACATCTGCACCGATAGTTTAATGCTCGCCAATAACTCCGTCGAGGCTGTCGACATGGGATCAATTGGGCGCACTCGCATTAAACGGCCTGTGAAATTTAGCGCTTGATGAGACTCACGTCACCCGTCGCGTGGAGATTGGCGCGAATCCTTGCTTTTTGGTTCAACGAACGGATCGGGGAGATCATTTACAGTTTTCGGTCGAAAAAAGAAAGTCACCAGTGAACGTTACAGTGTCAACTGTCCGAACCCTCCACTCGCATGGGAAACACGACCACATCATATCACATTAGTATGCAACGCGTCCCAATAATGCTGGGCCGTTGTGGCGCTTGAGATTGAAGCAACAACGGTTGTCTTTCAGTCATTATTTATGAATGGTTGATCTGGCTTGGGCACCGTTTTATGGTACCATTAACAAAAAGCCCAATCATTTTCGATGTCAATCTTGTTGTGTTTTTTTTTTCCACCCGAGAAACGGTCCGCCTAAGCTGTAGAACGGTTTGAATGAACCTGCAGCGTGTGTCGGCGTACCCAAAGAGGATTAAAGCATCTGACCTGATCATCACAGGATGATTCTTATTCGTTCCTTGCACAAAGGCTTCAACAGGTTTATTTGCATCCGAGAGAATAAGGCAACCAGCTACTGCGTAGGGAAGCAAGGATTATTGATTATATCAATATCGTGCGAACCACTGCCTGAGCGGGTCAATGTGTCTGTATACACTGTGCAGTTTGGAAAACAGAGACGGGTCACAGAATGTTGGGCACAGGAATTGGGCATGCGAATGGTCAAAAAATAGGAAACGTCTAAGTTGGGTGTTTGGGTATATGACCTGATTCGCCGTAAACAATGGACGATGGGGAGGATCGGGACAACATTGCAGTCGCTCTTCTCAAGCAAAGAGCAAGTAATTATTTCAAAGGTAATGTTCTTAACCTATTGGGTGTTTAGCAGAACAATTACTGACATCGGGCACACCATCTTGATGACACTATTCCGAGCTCCAGAGTCCGCAATCCTGCCCCAATATGGCCGATTCTGTTATCGCCCTGACACGCCAACAACAAAAATGGGTCACAAATCAAGCTTTTCGATATACTTGAATTGTTTCTTTCAAAACAATCAAACGAACCAATTGATAGCCAAGATTCAGCCTTACGAATGTCGGTCGTCAAAACGAAAGCATATGGTTGGCTGGGAAATAGTCAGAACAGCCGCGAACAAGTTACGTATCATAATGCAACGAATGACACAGGGTGTACGCTGCCGCCCGTTGCGTATTACAGCGTATTACAGATCTTCTTGCATCACGAGTAGCCAGTCGAATCGTACTACCTGCTTGTCTGATCGACAGGTCGCTTTCTAGTGGCTATGCTCATGTAGGCAAGATGTGCTCAAGTCTCCGAGGTCGGTCGTGTTGCACATGGACTGCTTCATCACAAAACCCGAAGCACATGATCACAATCCAGGCATGTCAAATGATTCAACAAGGCAGCATGTTGCTTCGGAGTGAAATCGCGTGCAGGAGGCGCATATTCTCTGTCCTACCGGTATTTGGAGCCCAACCTAATGTTAGGCTTCATACGGCAAGCCACCCCGATGGTTGCAATAAGGATTCGAAAATTCGGAAACAACCGAACCACTAGACTGGGTGCATGACGAAGGTATCTCTTCCCCCGTGTTGAAAGTCCATATCATTGGCGTTGACACAAGTGAAATCCTGAGGCTTTGATTCGACATTGCATGGGGTCGACTTGGTCCGCTTCACTTTGTCTCCATCTCGACCTGTCAGAAGTCACCGAAAAAAGCAACTCCGAAAGTCGGAGACATTTTGGAAACGCTTAGCTAGGGGGTCAGCCAATAAATATTACTTTCATTGTTATGCATCCTTTACATTTCACATGCTTGATAGACTACTTTGGGTTGACGTGTCAGTCTGCGATACGACTCGAGGGGGATGCTTCCAGGGACCAGGTTCTCAGTCAAAAGTGGCCTTGATAGGTTATTTGTAAGTGTGAAGGGAGCTGAGTTGATGTAGACGTCTTGAATCGAGGAATCGATCACTTGCATGAGTAGTGACAGACTGAAGAGGTGGTGTGAGGAAAGATGTCGAGTGCGGAGAGGATCTGGAGAAGTAACTATACCGATTGAAGTAAACATTCACGAGATATCTATTAATAGATATGATGGTAAAGAATGCAAGTCTTTGGTGTGTGATTTAAAAGGGTAGGTAAGTAGGGGTGTATGTCAAGTTTGTATATTGACCGTACTTGAGGTATATCGAATGCAGGTGACACAGCAGCATAGGTATAGCGGCATAAGCAGGTAATGGAGTAAGAAACTTGGACTTGTTAGAGTAAGATACTGAGAGCATAGTGCATATTGTGCATTAGATCAGACCTAAGTTGTTCACAAGCGGGTGAAGTTGGTCTGAAGGTCCTAGAGACACGATACTAAGCTTATATGCAAGTATAATCTGACCTTGAATGAAAGCAACATTCTGTACACGTCATATTCTGCCACGGGAGTCCTTCATGGTGCTTCACTCCGTTTTGTGCGAGTAAGAGCTGCCTGATCTTTATTCTTGTTGGTGCACATGTATGAAGGGATGGGGTGCCTGATTATGCAGAGTAGACCAGGACATTGACGCCTAAGTTCTTTAACATCTACATTGGATGGAAGAATATCACGAGAGGCTGACGAGTATTTATTACGATGCAGGGATAGCTAGCATATTGCATCTGGGAAAAGACATTGTTACAACTGCGTTGTTGTTCTGGAAGCAGTATACATTAGTTCACAATAGAAAGTCACCCATCAGTCACATTGGCAACCATCTCACAGGTAATTATAGTAGGGAGAAGTAATTATTCAAACCAAGCTTGTTGCAAAAGTTATACAAACGACAGATCTCAAAAGGCAGAGATCACATCTATATACAAAAACAGAAAAAAGTATCATCTAGTCAGATGCATTGTCATCACTCTCCGCTAGGGAGGAGTAAATCCTGAAAATGTAGAGCTCAGATTAACATCGTTAGATATCATCAGATAACTCCAAAGCGAACCCGCGAAATGGGAAGGACCCATTTACAGAACGTTGCGCTTGGCAACCTTCTTCATAGAGCGGCGGCGGCGGCGGCGGGCAGCACAGCCGGTGTTGGGGGTGGTGGTGGTCTCGACGGGAGCGGCAGCCTCCTCGGTCTGGGTGGCCTCAGGGACGATGACAGTGGAGAAAGTGGCAGCGGGAGCCTCGGCCTCAGAGCCGGAGCCGGAGCCGGAGCCAGCGGTGGGCTGAGCAGCGGCAGCGCTGGTAGCGGCGGGAGCAGTCTCCTCAGCAGCGGCGCTGGTAGCAGCGGGGGCAGTCTCCTCAGCAGCGGCGCTGGTAGCAGCGGGGGCAGTCTCCTCGGCGGCAGGGGCAGTCTCAGCGGGGGAAGTGGGAGAGGAACCGGAGCCGGAGCCGGAGCCGGAGCCGGAGCCAGACCAGACAGCGGGTCCGGGGATGTCGTAGGTGGTGTAGCTACCGTAGAGGTTGAAGACGATGCCGGGGTCAGCGTAGGTGTAACCAGTGTTGAAGTCGAAGGCCTCATCAGGGACGGCGCTGCCAGAACCAGCGATCTCGAACTGGACGCAAGAGGGGTAGAACTGGGCACCACGGGCGGGGTTCGCGTTGTAGGCGGTGTCGGACTCGTGGTGGGCAATGATCTCCTGGCGGATGATGTACTTGCCAGCCTTCAGGGAGGCGGGGATGTCGAAGTCAATCTTGCCGTTGTTGGCCTTGAGCTTGTCGACAGCCCACTCGGAGCCATCGTAGCCAGACTCGTGGATCTTGGTCCAGATAGCACCGGTGCCATCATCCTCAGTGTACTCAGCAATGTAAGTGATGATGGGACCCTGGTGGGAGCCGTCAATGATGTCGTCGTTGCGGGCATCGTGGTACCACTCGAAAGAGAGGGTGTCACCGGCAGCAGCGCTGACGAACTTGGGGGCGGGGGTGCCACCGTTGACGTTGCAGACAATGTCGGCCGAGGTGAGGTCCTTGACGGGGCTGTTGTTGGCGGGGGATCGGATGTAGACGTTCTGTCCATTACCCTGATCCTCACCGTTGACCCAGACACCGTACATGAGGGCGTGTCCGGAGACGGAGGTGGCCATGGCCATAGCGGAAGCGATAGCGAAACGCATTTTGATAGTCTTGTTGTTTAAGTATAAGGATGTGTGAAGATGTGTTGTTTGTGGTTGGTTGGTAATGATTGTGGTGAAGGGTTCACTTGGAATCGACTTCGTTGATGAGTTGGTTTTTCAAAAGAATGAAGAATTTTGGTTGGCACAGCCAATAGAAAGAAGAAAGAAGAAAGAGTGTGTGTACAAGAACAACAAGAATGGTTTGAGACGACGAGTGTGAGGAGGAAAGGAAAGAAAGAAGTGGTGATGGTGGATGGAAGGTTGACTTATATATCAGAGAATCTCTCGTCCCGTTTCCCACAAACCTGACTTTTAGGCTATGGAGTCCCGACTTACAAGACTCGGACCTGAACATGGGTTGAAGCGTCCTCCTCCACCACCCCTGTCCTTCACCGTTCACGCCACCATGCATAGACCGGGAACTCTGCGACAGGAGCGTCCAGGATGTGCCCTGGCGAAGGTGGCCGTTGAAAGTCGGTCGGGCCCCTTCACATAAAAGTCATCTTTTCCAAACACGACTACTATGCTAGGCCAAGCCGGGAGGTTAGTCCGTGTGGTGAGCGTCAGGGGAGGGATAGTGATGTTATCTAGATGGGAGTTTACGTGTATTTGTTGCCTGTGGTGTTCAAGATGGCTGAGCACAGTGTTGTTATCATGTTTATAGTTGCTTACATGTATTGTAGTGTAGTACTGCAAATATCTGTGGCGGTTGGTATATACAATCTTTACTTTAATTCGTCATCCATCTCATTAACCTTGCCATCTAGATGAAGAATTCGGACGAAACGGCACAACTGTAGAAAAGGAATGCTCGGAAATCATCACCGCAAGTTAATTATCGCTAGAACAAAGAAAGAAAGAAAGAAAGAAAAAGCCAGGCAATATACGCTCCTAGACCGCAAAGGCAACCAAGCGCTATCATCCTTGATCTTTTCTCTCTCTCGCTTCTTCACACCCCAGATCCCGTACCCATACCCATACATCTCCGTCCCATGATTAGACGGAAGAATTGTTCCCAGGGCGGAGATTTGAAAGGGGGGCCCCCGGTCCTACTGAAAAAAGATCAACAAGAAGAGAAGACAGTAGCAGCAGCAGTCTTGATTTTCCTCCCTTGACAGGACCTTGACAAGGGTATCTATCTATCCGGACATGTCAAATGCAAGGAGAAAAGGAAAGCGAGAGACTGGCCGGTGTCTTCACGTTAGATGAGGTTCACTTTACTCTTTGTCCAGCACCGTGGTTTGAGCCTCAAAAGGAAAAGAAGAGGTAAAGGAGGGGAAATGATTGGATGGATGTAGAGGGAGTGAAACCTGGGTCGTCAGGAAGAGGTGGGTTTGTCCCTCCAATAACGGAGCAATCGAACCTTTTTTGTTTAGCGCGTTATTTTAGTCGGATTTCTCTTCCTTTTGTTTTTTTTCTATGACCAAGTCTAACTTTATGCATGTCTTTCTTTTTTTTTTACTGTCTCGTCTCGTCCTGTCCAGCCTGTTCGCTTCGATGGGACTTTGCTTTGGTAGAGATTGAGTTCTTTCGTGTCTGATGGTGATATTTTGACATGACATGCATGTCACATCCCGTAGAATAGTTCAATGTCAACATACTCTACTGTAACCCTTCTTCTTCTTCTTTCAAGTACAGTAGAGTACATGTATATCTTAATTACCACATCAACTGTCCCTGTCAGTGGCATCTTTGTCCTGACTTCTGGACAAAATAACCCCTGCGTCCCTGGGGACATGAAACCCTTGTTCTTCTGCCCCTTACAACCCCTGCTCTACCTGATTTCTCCCAGGGTTCACCAACTCTTTTCTAGTGTCTATTTACCGCTGTCTTTTCTTGCTGGGGGCTTTTTCTTTTTTTTTTTTTTTTCTTTGGCCTTTCCCCTGATCATCACCCACTGCAACCGTATCAAACCGCTAACCGAGACGGTGGACAAGGGTGTCTATTCTCTCTTATTTCCTTATTCTCCTATAGACAGTGCAGTGTCTTTGTTTATTTTTTCTTCCGGCTGAAATGTCCATGTCTCTTGGCAGCAAGAGAAGAAGAAAAAAAAGTACGTCTCCCCATGTACATCCTTCCCCCCTTTCACCTGAAACGTCGCGGTTAGAATCATCTGATGTTGTTCTACATTGCCCTTCTGCAGGATAATGTATCTGAGAAGAAAGAAAAAAGGAGAGGGGGAGGGAAGACAAGCGAGAGATGGTAAACGAGGGAATGAGATCGCTCAGGTTAGCTTTGGGTCTTTGGTCTCTTTTCATGCTTCATATGAAACGAAGTCATGTCATTCCTTGATTTCTTGCCTGTCATGTCTATCTTTGGTGGTTGATGAACATTCATTTATTAATAGAGCATTGTTCAATCCGCGCTGTCAGCTTTATTTCCCTTGAGCAGCAACTCGGTAGTTGACGATGTTTGTGATGATTGCATAGTATCATGTCAAGGGCTTCCCCGAGATCAGACAATGCTCTAATTTTCCGAGCGCTTCCATCTGTGCTTTTGTCGGTGAGGCTTGATGATTGCCCAGTTATGTGTGTATTCGTGTATTCGTGTATTCGTGTGTCCTAGGTAGGTGGATAGGTTGTTTCTTGGAAACAAGAATATCTCATGTTGATTGTTTTTCTACGGTTACTTGCAGTCTGGATTAGAAACAAGCTTCTTTGTAAACTTGTAATTATTCTTATGTGCAGTTAGTGTTATTGTTAGAGTTAACAGAGACAGACTTCTAATAAACGACAAGGTTGTGACTATGGTTAATGCCAATGATGGCCGCACATACACACACACAAAATACTACCCTACTCTAGCCGTTGCATCGAGTGTTTCAGATGGCACCCCCTTTTTTTCAAGCCACCCGCACCCGATACTCTTAGCGCCGCCTTGATCAATTTCCATGCATTGGCATTGTCCACGCCATTAATAATTATAGTAATTAATCGATCGGACAGCTGCCTACATCAACGATGCGAAATGTCTCACTTTTTCCTCGACTTTCTCACTCTTATGCCATGACACGTCAAACTCCTGCCAAGATGAATTGTATCAAGTAGCGCCCGGGCCCCCAGTTTGTCAACTGGCGCTTCGGTGGGTGGTTTCGGAGTAGTAGCCGAAAAGCCGGAGCCGAAACTCCACATGATCCGGAATGTCAATGATCAACGGGGAATTTACTGCTGTTGTTAATGTTACTGTATTATGTTATGTTATGTTAATCGGTACAAGATTCTGGAATATGATTGTCAGCAGGGTATATGCAGAAAATCCTAGTCGTTCAGTTATACATACCTATCTTATTCCACAAGACGTTGTTAGTGTAAACCTGTCCCGCAATGAGCAAGACAATACTATAGCTTGAATACCGCAGTAAGCTGCTATTATTTTAACTCTCTAGCATAAGCCACTGTGTCGCGCCAATGATAGCTATCAGTTGTAGAAGTTGCCCATGTCTCTCACTTCTGGACTGACTGTCCGTATCATATTGTTCCGTTCTACGATTCTCCCCGAACTAATTGACCAAACATCCCCATCGGCTGTAGAAACACTAACTTGTCTTGATGTCACAAACATAGGAAAGTATACCTTACAGACTACATACATTTAAACAACCGCAGTCTTTTAATATTCTAGTTTTGTATAAACAGCATGTCATTGTGTGGCTAATTCCAGCATTTACCGAGACTGACGAACTTACCCTACACCCGATTCGACTAAACCCAATCCAGCCAGAACTCACAAGTCAATGTTACCC